>JAHTLZ010003399.1:8422192-8552026 GCA_023846285.1 Phrynocephalus versicolor | reverse complement strand
TAGTAGTAGTAGTAGTAGTAGTAGTAGTAGTAGTAGTAGTAGTAGTAGTAGTAGTAGTAGTGATGGTGGTGGTAGTGCCATTTCTTTGCTTACAGGTGTTTGCAGGATGTTCATAGTAAGGTAGAAAGGTGAGATATAAATGTTCTAAATAAAAAGGGATACACGATATGAAAAATGCTTTCAAGCTTCTACTATCACGAAGCTTGCAACCAAAAATCCACATTGGCAAATCATGGAGAGAGAAGTAAAGGCAAAGCAGGTACTTGAAGCTTATAAATGAGTGAGGAACTTTGAGAAGCACTTTTATAGGACAAAGAGATGGCAAAGCGTAGGGGCAGTGTAAGATTCCTTATACATTCTGCATTTGGTTACGCCATTGTGAAACATTTAAAATTTGATCTCTTTCCACCTTGGCAGCCATAAGAACAGCCCAGCCGGATTTGACCAAAGGCCTATCAAGTTGAGCATCCTCTTTCTCATGGCAAGCAAGTCAGTGTTTCCTGTGAAGCCCACAACCAGGCATGAAAGCAACACCTTTCCCCCCATCAGGGGCATCCAGAGCCATGCTGTCATATTACTAGCAAGGGACAGCGGGTTCTCCCGTAATTTTGAAAGTTGTGCTTTTCTCGCTTCTCTCTCAAGCCCGAATGGTCTGCCTGCATGGAAGGAGAATCTCTCTGCATCCAAGGGTTGTGGGGAGGATACTCTACTTGTATTGGAACAACGGCTGAAAATTTAAAGGCAATTCCCCCTTTTGGTCTGGAAAGGCCCCAAGACTTGTCAGAGGCAGACTACATTTAAGCTTGCCCTCGTTATGGTCTGGATCACAAGTTGGAGGGGAACCAAGGGAAGAATCTGCTGAGTGCGCCTTGTGTGTGTGTGTGTGTGTGTGTGTGTGTGTGTGTGTGTGTGTGTGTGTGTGAGAGAGAGAGAGAGAGAGAGAGAGAGAGAGAGAGAAGAGAGATGGGGGCAGCAGGCGGTGAGGAGTGGGGAGAGAAGGTGGTGTGGTCTCTTTCTTCCCCTGTCTAACTTGAGGGTGTTCTCCCTTCCACTGCCCTCATAAATCAGCAGGCTCCGAGAGTCTGTAAAAAGGCCCGTAAAAAGAAGGAAAAGGAAAAATCCAGGGGACGGGTGGGGAAAAAAAACCTTCGAAATCTCAGTGGATTTTTAAGAAAAAAGCCTCGGATTTGGAAAAGGCTCCGAAAGTCCTGGAGGAGATCGCGTTCAGCTCAGCTGGCGGGGAGGGAGGCAGGCTTGCGTCTCCCCAGGAAAGCGCCCGGAGGAGGGGGGGGACCAGCTCGGCTTGCTTGCAGTCCCGCGCCAAAGAAAGCGGTGGGGAAGGGAGGGGGGTGGGCAGCGCCTGGGTCCGCTGGGTCGGCGGGAAGCGGCCGAAAGGGGAGGAGGGGCGTCGCGGAGCCCCACGGCTGGCTCGCTCCCGGTCCCTCCTTCGCCCGCCCGCCCGCCCGCCTGCTCCCGGCTCTCACTTCGGCAGCCCTGGAAGCCGGAGCAGGACGCCTCGGCCGAACATGAGGAGCCCCCCGGTCTGCTGGGCTCTTTTTCTGCTGGCGGTGGGCGCGCGCTTCGGCCTCGCAGACCAAGGTAGGTCGGGAGCCGAGCGAGCGAGCGAGGGGAGGGCGGAAGGCATGGTGGACTACAGGGTGCCGTGAAGGGGTCGGGTTGGGTCGGGGAGACCAAGCCCCTCAGGTCGGAGGCAAAGCAACGCGGCGAAGAGCTTGGAAAGAGACGACTTTTTGTCCTTGGTCGGCGTGTGTGTGTGTGTGTGGGGGGGGGAGGTAATGCTCTGGCACAGCGAGGCTCCCGCTTCAGCTCAGGCGCATGTGGCAGTCCTGGACCCAGGAGAGGCAAACGAGCCGCAAGAAGGCATGTAAAATTAGAAGCCTGGGGTTGTTGGCTGCCTTTCTTTGCCGGCTGATTGCGCCACAAAACGTGCATGTCAGCAGCCACGGGTGAGATGCTTCCTCATGCCCGTCGTGTTCTGTGTGTCACGCCCAGCCAATTTGTCAACACCCCTACCGGGCGCTCCTGTGCAGGTCCACTTAGCCATAGGTCCCGGGTGAGTGCGCTGGGGGACCTTCTTAGCCTGCAAGGCACCTTAATGGGTTAGGTCAGGAGGGAATGCACTTGATGCTCTCCCCGCCTTCTGGTCTGTCCTGACCAGTGTGTCAACCAACAGATGCAAACTAATGTGTTCCTACTCCGTTTATATGCGGCGCTTGGCGTGGAGTTGTTGATTTGGAAGTGCAAAGGTCCATCATGACTGTCTCTCTGCAGCCAGCCCATCTCTCCTGCAAGGAGAGTCCAAAAATGCAGGCGGGTTATGGGTTGGTTGTACAGTACAGCCAAACAAAGTGCATATGTTTTGTAAACTTAATGACTCTTTATTGTCCTTCAAGACAAATATTTTGGACCACACTGGGAGCAACTTCTAAAATGTACTGTTTACAGGAAAATCTGTTTCTTTCCCAGTTAGTATAAAGATTGCAAATAAGCCTAGATGGAATAGGAACACTTGAGCAATTCACATGCACATCTTTGGCCTTTTGTAAAATGTGCCCAGTGCCTCATTTTAAACTGAGTGTCAAAAATAGTATTTTCCATGTTGTGTTTAAAGCTGAATCCTGGGCAGCACAATATATATTTTTAGCTTGCTATGTGTTGGGGGTTAATATCCTCTGTGCCTATGTGTGTGAAATTAATAAACCCTGAGAAGTAACATCTTTTTTTTTCATTCAGAGTAACTGCAGTGTGTTTATGTTGCATATTAAAAGTAGAGTCCATTGTACCAAATATCTAGTTCGGTGCCTAGGCTATTGACAAGGTTATGGGGCATAATTCAAATTCCAATCTCCATGGCAAGGCTAGTGTCTTAGTTTCAAAGCAGGAATTCTGTCAGATGGGAGCTCTGTAGTGGTTTATGCCAAAGCAGTTGCTTGGTTATTACATGTGATGGCTGCTTTTCACTCAGGAAGAGATGAGCATGAAGCACTTTGCTGTGCTTTGGCCTAGTAGTTTATCAATGTGGCAGTGCAGCAGAGGTGCTGTATGTTTCTCTCCACCCCCCAAATTGGCACCCTGCCTCTCTGCACACTGGCCAACCTGGCCTCTGGGCTGGCTGGCCAGTCTGTGTGGGAGCCTTGGCTTCCCTGCTCCACCTCCTCTGGCAGCCAGCCATTGATCAGCCACATAATCAGCCTCCACATCCTGCCTCCTTCTCTGAGTTGGCTGGCTGCCAGAGGAGGAGAGGCGGCAGGCCAAGGAACCCCAAGCTCCTGCCTGGACCAGGCAGCCAGCTGGCCATGCTGGCGGGTGAGTGGAGGTGCTGAAGAGGTCGGTGGGTGTGTAGGGAGCACACAGGTGCTGTGCTGCTGTGCGAGCAAATTGGACTGAAGTGTGACCGAGTGCTTCGTGCTCGTCTACACAGGGTAGAACGATGAAAAGTAATCTTGAGAGAAACCAGCAGGGGAATTAATAAGATACTGTATGTGCAACATACTTTGCTTATTAAACAGTGTCAAGTGGATAGTGATGATTGTACAGTACAGTACTAAGTTCTTTATGGTGAGGTTGACTGTGCTGTGGTGGCAGTGCTGGCCAGTAGACACCCAGTGTGCTTTGATTCTTCTCTCTGCTAATTAATCTTAGAGGGCTTTTGCTTTTGTTTACATTTCTGTTTGCTAACAGGGAACTGTTCTGCACAAGTTTGGCACATGCTCGGACACTTCTGCAGATCTTGCAGGATACAGAGTAGGTTTTATCTGACACACAAGTCAGCTTGCTGCTGTCTCTCATTTCAGAGTAGCTTTTAAGAGCATAAAGGTGCACATTTGCAGTGTGTGAGAGAGAACTCTGCATTCTCAGCTAATATGCTTCAGTTTTCTCTGTTTCCCTTGGAAGCCAGATTTTCAGTTAGCAGCTTTTAATGGAGAAGCTGTGTTGGGGTAGGTTTGTAAAATGATACAATATATTCCACTTTGGAGGAATCTAATTTGACACATTGTACAGTCAGAACTCTGTGTCTAATCCCCTTTGTGTTGGTGACTGTGTAATTTACAATTGTTACCTGCTGCCAGCAAAAATAAATAAATAAATTAAAACAGGGTATCTTACAGTATCTGAAAAAAAGTCAACAATCATTTCACTGGAGAAAGTGTTCTGTAACAGGAGCATTACTGTGGATATAACCCTGTTGTCTTCAGCAGTTTAACTTCACATGAAGATGGGGTCTGGAGCAATGCTCCTTTGGAAAATACTAGAGTGCAGCAAAGCTTATGTAAGAGAAGGATTTTTTATAAGACCAAGCTATTTTCTAAAGTCTTAAATCAGCACTTTCAATTGTTCCTAGAAACAAAGTAGGAGGGTTTTTTTTTGTTTTGTTTTGTTTTGGATAATCATATTCTGGAGCTTACTCTTGCCAAGAAGCATATTTCTGATACCTAACTCAGCTGCCAGAAATATCCAAATAATCTTGAAGGGCAGCTTCAAATAGAGACTTGAAGGGGATGCATTTCAGTAGCTGTTTTGTTGAATAGAACTACTCTCAGCTAGTACTGCATAAAGTGGTAAAATGCATCTACTCCTAGGACTCCAAAAACACAACCAAGATGGGACGCCTCTCGGCAGCTTACTTGGGCATTCAGAGTAAGTGTAAACCCACCCCCTAAAATAGCAGAGTCACCAGATCAACTAATAATTCCACCATTGTTATTTTTTCAAATGTCAGTAGAACACAAAATTTCAAAGTGCTGGCCATGTTAGTCTGTGCAAGCATATTGGACAAGAAACAAAGTAAAAGCAACAGTCTGATCCAACCTCAGTTACATATACCTTAGTCATACCCTGACCAATAATGCTGTCTGTGTGGGCCTGCCTCTGGAATGTGCCCAGAAACTTCAGATGGTCCAAAATGTAGCAGCCAGATTGCTGACCGGGGCTGGTTTCAGATATCACGTAAACCCCCTGTTATAGGAGCTCCACTGGCTGCTAGTTCATTCCTGGGCTGAATTCAAGGTGTTGACTCAACTTATGTAACTCAAAATGGTTTGGCCCCAAGTTCAACCACTGAATCCCCCTTTAGGAGCCTGCTCAAGTGTTAAGATCATCAGGAAAGGCCTTTCTCTTGGTCCTGCCATCTTTCCGATAGGCTTGGTGGGAACTCAGGAGAAGACCTTCCCTGTTGCTGATCCCAGACTGCGGAATTCCTTCCCGCAGGAGGCTGAGCTGTCCACATCTTTGCTGTCCTACAAGTACGCAAAAACCTTTCTTTTGGGCAGGCTTAAGTAGGTGGCTGTCTGAGTGGGGGTTTTAAACACTGTAGATTGTTGTACCTTACTGCTTTGTATGTGTTTTTGTGTTGCTTATGTTTTTTCAATGGTATTTGTTTGATTCTCTTTAGCATTTTTATACTCACTGTTGTTAGCTTTAATATTGTCTTTTAGTGATGTAAGCTGTCTTGGGTCCTTTTAAGGAGAAACACCAGGTAGAAATATTATAAATACATAAAAACATAAAATCATAAAGAGGACAAAAACATTGTGGCACCTTAAAGTTGAACTGCTATATTTTAATGTGAGCTTTCGCGGATCAAGTCTACTACTTGAGACAGAAGAATGAGACTGCATGGCAAACCTTTGTACCTGGCCTCAAGGCAGACAGTGGTAGACACAAGTTTCAAATTAATTATATGAGTTAGTGTGGCATTTTACACCTAGGAATGACTAAAAACTCCTTTTACAGTGGAGCCTCATATAACAAACAGTTTGTATAACATAAAATCTGTACAACATAAAAAAGTCCGGAGATAGGGGAAATTTGCTTAACAAAATCGCCTATGGGGCAAATCCGTACAACATAAAAATGGTCGCGATTAGGGATTACTCTGTTTTCAATGCATTCCTATGGGAAATTTGTATAAAGGAAAATTTGCTTAACATAATTTCATTTAGAATGAATTAATTCCTTTATACAAGGTACCACTGTATATAAATGTTCAGTTATTTTTTCCCTTCTGTATAAAGCAACAATGTTTCATGGGTAAAAGAGACCCAGGCTCGAGATCACAACAACAGGAACAATATAATTGCATTGTCTTTCCACACATGATCATGAGTTAAGAATCCTTGAATTTCACTTTGAAGCTTGCTCTGTGAAAGTGGCAGATTTACACAACACTGATACAGTGATGGGGATTATACCTTGGTGCAAACCAAGATGCCAGCTTTGCCCCCACATTTACTCTGACAATACAGTTATAAAACTCAGCAATGTCACACAATACTACAAGGTTATTTTTTTCCTTATTCCTCTCCTAATGTGAACCCTGCCATCTTTAGCCAGCGGTGTTCCTTGGCACTCTAGACAGGACAAGCAGGATAATCTCTATGCAAAAGAATCAACTGACATAAATCAGACGCCAGGAATGGCAATATACAGAAGCCTTATTTGAATTCATTTTGATCTACCTGGACAATTTTCATGAGATTTTAAAGTTGCCATCCTTGAGATGTACAAAGTACTGTACTGAGGCTCCAGTACTTTGTCCACCTCATGAGTAGAGAGGACTCCTTGAAAAAGTCCCTGATGTTGGGAAGGATTGAAGGCAAAAGGAAAAGGGGATGGCAGAGAATGAGATGGTTGGACGGTGTCATTGATGCAACAAATATGGATTTGACCAAACTCTGGGAGGCAGTGGAAGACAGGAAGGCCTGGTGAGCTCTGGTCCATGGGGTCACGAAGAGTCAGATATGACTGAATGACTGAACAACACAACATTCCTTGAGAAAGAAAGAAAAAAACCCCAATATAAGCAGGGACCTGAAGGGAAGGAGCTGAAATAAAATATAATCATATGCTTGGTACCATGGTGGATTTTATTTAAATCAAATTGGTTTAAATAATACATTTTAAGCATTCTGATTTGTTGATCATTTTGATCACGTCTGAAAATGTTTAGGTAAGTCATAGCTGCCCACTGATAGTTTTAAAATGACCCAGCTAACTGAACATATGGCAAGATGTGCATTTATTTTTGGTTGCCGTGATTCAGCTACTTTCTTGCCAGTGCAAAAATGTTGGAAGATACATTTTGACTCTTTTGTAAACAAATTTATTTATTTATGTTATGTATTTAAATTTATAATGTAACCCATCCAGAATAGATAATAGATTATTGGTTGTTAAGATAATGTTTCTCCAACCAATTTTTCTCATGTTTCATAACATTTAGTATTCATGGAGGCTCTTCATCTATATGAACTTGCTTTCTGCCAGTCTTTACTTATTTGCATCAGAACACTGGAAAATTTAAAATTACAGACACATATGAAATATAGGTAAAAAAGCAAACTAGAATGTTAAGATAATTAGATTGTTTTTTACCAGAAGCAGGCAACTTCAATAGTGTTATCTCAGCCATTTGTTAGATCTTCTTTTGGACACATGGTGGAACATTATATTGCATACACATAAGTGGTGCATGGATTGCATTTCATCACAATCACAGAAATTTTCCTTGTATTCAGGTAGTCCCATTTTGCTTCATTATTCTTTGATCTTCCTTCTTCTCTTCAAAGTTTATTAAGTGACTTCCAGATGGAGTCCAGTCCTTGTGGAAGATACTCTTCAGTACTCATCCATTTGGCAAGAGCCATTGTTTTTGTACTCTATAGGTTCAGATTGGCTTCTTCTGGTTTAGAGGTTGAGGTTTATGCAGAATTTTCCTCCTTGATATTAGCCATTGTTTAGGGGAGTGGCGTCCATGAAGTGGGTGGTTTTGGTGCTATAATTACCTTATTTTGTGCATTATTTGCTAGCACCTACCAATGTACTCTTAGAAGTTTAATGCCAACTATATAATAGACTTTTTTCAATAGGTGTAGGTTTCAGGCAGCCACTAATATCTGCTTGATTAATTAAGAGGCACATCTACTTGTTTGGCATTTGCTGATTTGTACCTTATTGTTTGTGGGTGTGCACCCCAGTCTGACCCATCCAGTTTTGAAGTATATTACTGTATTTCTAGTATCAGATTACAGTTTGGTTTATAGAGAAGATTTTCCCCCTGCCATTGTTTGTCTTTACTCTAGAAAACCAATCTTGCACGTGGATTGGTTAAATCTCTCATGAGCAACAGAACGGTATTGGTGCATCAGGTCCTCAGTATCATTAAGAGATACACTTTACACACACATCTAGAAAGTGATTGTGCTGCTATTGAAGTGCCCTTCCCCTGTCTCAGAAATTTGAAATTGGTGAGTGGAAGGGAATCCCATTGCCCTTCTTCATCGTGGAAGGCAGACTCAACAATATTGGTCCCAGAGATAAATATCCAATCCTGGTGAGAGCAATGAAGTGCATCCTAGTATACTTTCTGCCTTCAGAAAATTTGCTATGGTGCTCAAATTGAGATGTTACTATTGTCCATGCAGGACTAAATGCAGTCTTCCTCGATCATCCGTAACATATGTGCAATGGAGACATGGTGATTCTACATTAAATAATTAATGCGGAAGTAGCCTGTTGGTATCTCTGTGGAATAACAGTGTACACAAAACATCCCCCCACTGTTGGGAAAATTTGGCTAGTTGAGAGACAAATGACAGAACTAAACGCACCTTGAAGGTTTCATATTCTGCTGGGAAAGGAATGGGGGAACTGACTGCTTTTTGATGTAGGTTTGTCGGCTTGATGCAGATTGTTCTAATTGCCGTGTGTGTGTGTTTTTCCTGAAAGAAAAGGGGGAAGACTTTCTTGGCAATCACTGTGGAAATATTGTAGTGCAAAGATCTAAAGACTATATGGCGGGCATGCCTAGTCCTTCTGTCATCTCAGATTAGCATGGTTAGATAGCTGTGCAGTTTTGGCATGAGGCTGAACTGAAGGAGGACTGTTAAATATGACTCAGATGCTGGATAAGATTTAAGACAGCTGCTCACTTTAAACTGAGAGGGACCAAATGTGTGGAACTCTCACATGTGCTGAGCAGCATGTGTGTAAATCACATCATCTGTCAAATAATACTGAGTTCTGATAGTTGTGTTCCTTCTGAAAATTATGTTCTGATATGTGTTCATTTTGCTGGATTGGAATGCTTAATATATTGCACTCGAATACAGTTACTATTGAGTTTTCAGTCCATTGCACAAACAGTGGTTTTGGCAAATCTGACATTTTTAAACTGGTTAAGAACATATGTAGATACTTAGAACCTTTGATAGCAATCAAGGCTTTGATAGCAATCAAGGAGTCTGCTTTATCCAGATTGGACCATTGGTCCCTCTAGTCCAGTATTATCTTCCTTGGTAGGTATAGATTCTCAAAGATTTCAGGCAGGAATATTTTCCCTTAGTCTGCCTGGAAATGACAGCATTAAAATTATGTGGCAGAAATCCAGTACATTGCAACTAGAGTAGGCTTATTAAATCAGTGGAACTTATGAAGGAATTGACTCACCAAATCCCCACTGCAAGTGGATTTCAGTTCATGTGTACCATTTTGTCTATATAGGTCACTATCTGTATATATAGATATATAGAACTACAGTATGTATATAGAAGCAGGTTTCAATCAGCAAAAGTGTGTGCTAAAATAAATCTTAAGTCTTAAAAGCCACAAGATCCTTTTCAAAAACATGTTACAATTCATAATGCTATGTTATATTTTCCTCCTACACTTGGTCATTTTTGCCGAGGGACTTACAGAAAGCCTGGCTAAATGTTAACCAATGTGGTCTGGCAAAACAAGTTAATGTCAGCCAGCGTGTCTGCTTTCAGAGTTACCACAGAGGTCAGTGGTGCTGAGAATTGTGGCACAAGCTGGTGATTCTGAGAGGCTTCTTCTATCCATCTTCCTTTCCTTCCCTGTTTAGATGAGAAATTATCTCCATGTAGGCACTAAGCTCCCAAGAAGGCTATAGGGAAACGGGGCTCTTAAAACCAAATATTTCCTTTCATGACTGCTGGGCATATATTGGAGAACTACAGTAATAAAGCACCCAACAGAGTAAGGAATCCCATGTTAAATATCATCCAAGTGATAGAATCTTATGTTTTTAATTTATTATGAGTAAGCTTTATTATATTTTAGACATTCGTGGCTCTCATGATGTTGGACTCTGGCTCCCAGGCAGCAGTGGTCAGAAGTGATGGGACCTGTAGTTTAGGAACACACATGGAAAGCCACAATTTCCCCACCTGTGATGCAGGAGGGGACTATAAATAGTGACGCAAGAAGAAAATGAATTGCAAAATGTACGGATATTGGAACTATATTCAGGATCCTTCCACTGCTAATTTAGCTTTGGATTCAAGCACTGACTCAGTGGCTGTGCACAAGAAGTGTGCAGGCTGAGTGCATGCAGGCAGGTAAGCAGTAGCTGGAGGACAGGTGGAGTTCTCCATCCTTCCTTTTGGGCTTGTGTAGAAAAGCTGTGTGGTACTGGTCTGGAGCAAAAATGGAAATCTTTGCAGCCCCTGTCAGGCGCTCCCCCACCCCAGACAGCTAGAAGGGCAGACCTCAGAACTGGTAACCGGTGTGGGGGGGAAATCAGTGCAATTGCAGATGGGGCCAGCTGACATGCTGCCAAGTAACATGTTCATTTGGTACTGCCAGTTGATATGGTGCCGGTTATAATTGTCAATTACTGTCCATGGAGATTTCTTGGCAGGGATTCTGGAGTGGCTTGCCAGTTCCTACTGCAGGTTGGACCACATTCAGTCAGAACTCTCCACTGTGACCTGTCTGTCTTGTGTGGCCCTGCATGGCACAGCTCATAGCTTTTCTGAGTTACTCAAGCCCCTTCGCCACAACAAGGCAGTGGTCCATGAAGAGGAACACTCATCGATGCAACCAACATGGATTTGACCAATCTCTGTGAGACTGTGGAAGACAGGAGGGCCTGGCATGCTCTGGTCCATGGGGTCACAAAGAGTCAGACACAACTTAACAATTGAACAAAAACAACATAGTTGTCAGTTGCAAATGTAGGTTTCCAATGTTGCAGGATGGTGGTGCTTATTGTCTACTCTTCAAAGGATCTAAAGCCTGGTTGGGGGGGGGGCGATATTTTCAGTTGTAAATAAGCTGTCTTCTGCAAAATGTTTTAGCAGCCTTGTGCTATTTGTAGAATTGCTTTAGTAGTAGAATACAAAACTTTTCTTGATTTTATGATAGAACTGAACTTCTAGTAAGTTGTAACTCCAGATGGTCCATGCTCGAGTTTGCCTTTGAAGTTCCTTTGTTCAAGAATGGCCACTTGAAGGTGGTGTGTCCTAAGAGTTTGATATATTCTTCGAATGCATTTTGAATGTTCCCCCTTTTCAATGGTGAAATTGTATCCATTAATTCCTTTTGTGTCAAGACTGGTCTGTTTCGCCCATGTTGAATGCAAGCCCTTAATGTTGTGGTGGACATTATTTGATCTAGCAGTACTGTTGAATGAGCAGATGGGGGCCATTGTTGCAGTGTTTGGACCCTGTTGTTTGTGTATCTTATTGTAAGCATTGGTAACATTGCCATAAATCTGTTTTATTTAATCAAAAAGAAGGATTAAAGTGTTACAATGTCACTACACAGAACAATGGTGGCTGGCCCACAAGAAGTATCCAACAGAAAATTTATGCCATCTTACTTGCCTTTTGGGATAAGCATGTCTACACCCATCAACTATAAGGTCATAAAATATATATTTAATTCACTGTAAAATATTTTGAAAGCTAGAGTTGAAAACTGTTTTATTTGTCACATTTATTTTTGCTATTGCATTTGCAGTGTATTATCAAAACTGAAAACACATGTTGGAGTCCACACTCAAGTGACTTTCAAAGACTTCCGGAGGAGTGATGGAGCTCTATTTAGGTCTCTGTTTGTCTCCACAAATGCATGGAAGTTCTTGTCTGTCATTGGCATTCTGCCATGCAGTGTCCCATGAACACTGCTTTTATCTTCATGAGCCCAAATCTTTTGATCAGCTTTTAAAAATTGTTCCAGTTACAGTAGTTTTTGAAGTCACATGTTGTGCTTTCTACTGTTAGAAGTCAGAGGCAACATTTGATGATGTGGCCATTAGACCCCCTTGGTTGGGAATCTTAAAAAATGACACATTTATTTGTTGCTTCCAAATGTCTTTAACTTTTGTCCTGCAACATGCAGCTGGTCACCATTGCTGGGCAAGTTTAGAAGTGCCACTGCAAATTACTTTAATGGAGGCTTACCTTTTTGTACCATCTTTCACTTAAAAGGAACTAAAAACGTGTAACTAGTAAGTAGTATTCTGGCATGGTGCATTATTGTTTATCAGTAGTTGGAAAGGAGGGTGATAAATAGAAATTAAAATTGGGAAATCTATGAAAGTGGTTGTAATGTCCATCAGAGAAGGCAGAAAACTGAGTGGTTTTGTACATCCCTAGCAGTAATTAATTCTTATGTTTGGTTATGTTCTAAAGAGATATTTTGAAATAGCTTGTTTAAAAATGTAGTGTACCAGAGCACTGTTGCGAAATGTTTCATAAATAAAGGGCTAATGTTGAACAATGCACACTTTCCATTTGGCAAATTTCAATGTAGCAAATGGATTTTTAAACCACTGATACATGCCATTTAGCTAAAAATAGATTTGGCGCAATCTCCAAAGGACAAATAATGGCACAGTTGAGCTTTTGGTTTGGAAACATTCCTTAATAGCCATTATAAATGCTATTTGCTTAGTTTCATCTTTTTACTGGTAGTCTGCAGTTAGTATAGTATTCCTTGTAGCCCCATGCCTGAACATACTTCACAGGACTTAAAAACAACAAACAAACAAACAAACAAACAAAACAACAACAGTGGGCTGTAGCTTAAGGAAACCCATTGGAATAATGCACCAGCTATTAGAATGTTGTGCTTCTTCAACAGGATTTCCATGGTTGTCAAAGGGGTTCCAAAGTCTGGCTCTTCCTGGAGAATTTCCTCCTGAGCACAGATATGTAAAGATGGATGATGATTGTCAGTTAGTGCATTTTATACAAGAACACTCTGTTACCAGGCATAGTGAGTGAACTACCTCAGGTAGCAGATGCAGCGGACAGCAGTGGTAGCCCCAGCTGTCCCTCAAAAGCCTCCTTACCTTTCCTTTCTCATGGAAGATAGAACTGTACAGGACACAAGCCTAACTTCCATATCTCATTTAAAATTGAATGCTGACATGACACCACATAAACACTGTGCCTGCAATAACTATCTTTTGTATCACAAGATAACTGCAGTATTTCAATTTGGCTCATCGGTCAGTTGAATGTAAAAAGTGTTTCAAGACATGAAACCAAACTTTGAATTGCATACAGTTTCTCTCTTTCTAATTTAAGAGTTCCCGTGACATCTGATCAAAGTGATGCTTTCGTGTATGTGAACATATTGTCTTATTGGGAGGTTGACTGATCATTGATTCCCTTGTACCTTAAACTCTTTTGAACCACATTGTGTTGTGCTGTCATTGCTGTTCATTTATGTCACATATTAAAAACAAGTTAAAAGCTTTAGTAGTAGCAATATAGTAAGCAGATTTTGAGGAATTTATTCATATAGAATCATAGAATCGTAGAGTTGGAAGAGACCTCAATGACCATCCAGTCCAACCCCTGCCATGCAAGAACCCTCATCAGAGTTGGCCATCCAGCCTCTGCTTAAAAACTTCCAAAGAAGGAGACTCCACCACCCTCTGTGGCAGAACATTTCACAGCTGAACAGCTCTAACCACCTGCAAGTTCTTCCTAATGTTCAAATGGAATCTCTTTTCCTGTAGTTTGAAACCATTGCTCCGAGTCCTAGTTTCTGAAGCCATGGAAAACAAGCCAGCACCTTCATTGATATGACATCCTTTCAAATATCTAAACATGGCTATAATATCCACTCTCAACCTTCATTTTGTAAAACTAAACATTTCCAGATCCCTAAGCCACTCCTCATAAGACATATGTTCCAGGCCGTTAACCATCCTGGTTGACCTCCTCTGGACCTGCTCAAAGTTGTCAACATCCTTTTTAAATTGAGGAGTATAGAACTGTGCGCAGTACTCTAGGAGGGGTCTGACCAGAGCTGAATAAAGTGGTACTATCACCTCTCTTGCTCTAGAAGCTATGCTTCTGTTGATGCAATAAAAAATTTCATTGGCTTTCTTGGCCACTGTGTCACACTGCTGGTTCATGTTCAATTTGTGGTCCATCCAGACTCCAAAATTCCTTTCACAGGTACTATTTTCCACCCAGATGTCTCCCATCACATATCTATGCAATTCATTTTTTTCTGCCTAGATGCAGGACCCTACATTTCTCTCTCTTCAAACTTATTCTATTTGCTTTGGCCCAGCACTCTAATTTGTCAAGGTCATTCTTTTATCCTATCCTCTAGGGAATTAGCCACCCCTCCCAACATGGTCCAGGAAGCCAAATTGTTCCTGCCAGCACCATCTGCGTAGCCAGTTGTTCACCTCTGCTATTATTCTTTCCTTTTGAGGGCCATGTCCTTCTACAGGGAACTCATCCATGTACTTGAAACCGGTGCACTGGCCTACTTAGAGAGACATCTATAATGTATGGCTTGGAGGTTAAGCATCAGATACCAGATTTATGATGCTCATTTAAGCACATATACCAATCTTGTGGTGCAGAGCATTGTAAGGCATAATGTTCCAAAGGAAAATGATTTTTAAAAATAAAATTAAATGCACCTCTTTTGCTTCTGGTTTGGAGGCAGGTGAACTGTAGCGCTCTCATGGATATACAGTGCACGAGGATACATTTGTGGAGTGTTTTGTTAGTTGTGAAGCACTCCTCAGGGCCCATTGATACATTATGGAGAACAGGAACATCTGTATGTCTTAGTTTCTGTAAATTTTACAGGAGTAAGCTCCGTTCGTCCCCTTTCAGGGTGCCTCTGACTGCTGGAGGAAATACAAGCAGTTGTTTATTTCCCTGCAAGGAGCTCATCAAAAACAGCTTCACTGTATCCTCCACATGAATTCAGTGAACATGGTATTTCTGTGTAGGCAGAAGCCTTATGTAATCCTTTTCTTAAAACTTTTGCAATCATTCAGCAATAAAACATTCTCTCCTGAACAACCTCTGGAGGAACATGTAATGCCAGTTGCTCATGAAAATATTTTAATGAACTAGTTGCTGAAAGGATAGCAAAGCTTATCTATTAATTTTTATATAATACTATACATCTAACTGTGTGATTCATAGTGTGTATGACTGATAGTAATAGTTGAACTGAATATAGTTGTACTTTATATGTGATTCCAAAGATTTTATGTCAAGAACTCTGCAGATATTTGAGTTCCACAGAAATATTCATCAGACTTGTTGATTTTATTTTATTTTTGAAAAGCTGAAAATAAGAAGGGGGGAATAGGAATACTAAGCTAGGTATGGCCTTGAAGTATGCAGTTTAGATCCATTTTTACAATGGAGACATACATGATAATCCCATTTTAAAAGTGTTAGCAGGTTGTATTTTGAGGGCCCAGTTCTTTGTGACCACTAAACAACGTCATACAACTTGTCTTTGTTTAACAGTTTTCCTAGAGAATCAACTCAGAATTGATCTTCAGATTTCCAGCTGTGGAGACAATCCTGTTTCTTTTTAACTGATCAGGCGTGTTTGTTTTGTTGCATAACTTTGGATTTTTGGTCAAATTCTTCTAGCTGCAAAGCAGAAGGGCAGGGCTTCACCGAGCAGATTACAGTAGCTTCAAATTCTCTAGAGTAGTTGATTCCCTTTTCACCTTAACTGGCACCTCCAATCCCAGTGAGTGACCAGAATCTTGGAGTAGCAGTTGGAAGAAGGGAAGAGGTAGAAGGGAGGGGCAGTAAGCTGAAGCATGGTAGATCTGGTTCTGTAAACAGAGTGTTTACAGAATTCTCTCTTGAAGGGAAATTGAGGAAAGCCCTGCAATGGCGAATTGACTTCAACAAAAACAGGTTTTTCATAGATACAGGTTCTAGGCATGAATGGTGTGGACTGACTTGACTCCTGCCTGAGAGAACATGATCTCACTGGACACACTAATTGGTGGGCAATTGTCACTGCCAGTTTTAGCTTAAGGACAGAACTGTCTCAAAAATCCTTTGCAGCAAAATTCCTCTTCAGCAGCATATGGTGGAAATTGGTTGATTATAGAGACTAGCTATGGAAGCCTTGGCTGCTTTCTCTACCACTGACCATCTCATTGGAAGAGGCCTGGAATTTTTTTATGGAATTGAAGTTTTCCTGAGTTCATAGCTGTGAAATCACAAGTTGATTTTTTAAAAATTAAATCTTAAACAAAAAAAAACCCACTAATATACGTCTAATTATCCTTTCTTCTACTGGGTGTTGGATCATTGGTGGATTTCAAAGAAGTAACAAGCATCCTTTGGTTACAATGTCCCTGACAATCGAGAGACATATGTGTGAAAAATGCAGGTAATTTAGAGAGGTTCAAACACCACCTCTTTATTGTTTCAAATTGCATTTTCTTTTAATTATGCCAAAATTAATGTATGCAGGCTAGATTGTAGGGGGTTATTTCAACATCTTATTCTGCCTTCAGTAGGTATAGCTGGGAGGAACCTCTCTGGGTTGGGGTGACTGTCAGTCAGTCCAGCTGTAACCAATTGTTCCTTCCCTGTCCCTGATTTTGAAGAGAGCTACACTTCCCAGCTTGTGTTTTTCCCTCTTTTAAGTCAGCGTAAGTTACAGTGGTACCTTGTATAACAGACAGCTTGTATAACAGAAAATTTGTACAACATAAAAAATTCCGGAGATAGGGGAAATTTGCTTAACATAATTGCCTATGGGGAAAATCCATACAACATAAAAATGGGATTACTCTGCTTTCAATGCATTCCTATGGGAATTTGTATAAAGGAAAATTTGCTTAACATAATTTCATTTGGAACGAATTAATTCCTTTATACAAGGTACCACTGTATATGAATGTAGTCTTCAGGAGTCTATTGGAAGTTTGTATATCCTTTCCACCCTCTGGAATGGATGCTGTGTTGTCCCATGAGTGCTGCATGGGGGGCGTAGTGGAGCGGATGAGTGCAAACAGGCTGCGGTTGAACCTGAGTGAGATCCTGTGTATGGGCCCCCCTGCTGTCATTGGGCTGGGAAACTCACTCTCTTTTGGGAGGGGGCGAGGCTTGACTCTCCCCACTGAGACTGAGGTTCGAAGCTTGGGCATCCTTCTTGACCCAGCGTCGTGTATGGAAACTTTGATTGCATCAGCTGCATCCCTTTCTGGACACAAGCATTCTCACTACACTGTTTCACCCACTAGGAATCTCGAGGCTTGACTACTGTAATGCTCTCAATGTGGGTGTGCCCTTAAGTCTGATGCATTATAATTTCATTTGAAACGAATTAATTCCTTTATACAAGGTACCACTGTATATATATCCTGTTCTGGCCTCCGTGCCCTGGTTACCGGTTCACTTCAATATCAGTTTCAATGTCAATTTCAAGGTGTTGACAATGAAATGCAAAGCCCTAAATGGTTTAGGACAGGCATGTCCAAACTTCGGCCCTCCAGATATTTTGGACCACAACTCCCACAGTCTTTTGTCATTGGCAATCTAAGTTTAGAATTCTGGGTATTCTGGTCCAAAACATCAGGGGGGCTGAAGTTTGGACATGCCTGGTTTAGGACCTCGGTACATAACAGAGCACCTTGTCCCAACAAGAACTGTCCATAATACAGTATCCCCGCCCCCCAGGGTGGGCGCTTGAGGGCATTAACTCCTAGGGAAGCCTACAAGGAGAAAATGAAAAAAAAAAAAAAAAACAGGCTTTCTCAGCCATCATCCCATGCCTTATGGAACATCCTCCCTGTAGAAAGCTGTCTGGCCCCCTCTCTGGTTTCCTTCAAACATTTCTTAAAGATCTGACTGTTTTCTCAAAAATTCCCATAGACCAGTCCACAACTACAGCATTGACAGCAATCAACTTGATTTTGATCTTGTTCCACCCACTTTCTAAATTTTATACATATACAAATCTACAGTTTTATAACTGTATAATGTGCATTTTAATATTGGTATTTTAGGTTAGATGTCATTATTGTCTTTAGTTCATATTTGGTTTATTTTCATTTTATTTTCTAATAATTGATGGATTTCAGTTTTGTATCTGTTTATTATTCTGTTGTATTTACTGAATTGTTGTAAATGGCCCAGAGTGGTCTTGTTAGCAGCTGGGAAATCTAGAAAATAAATAAATAATACTAAATGTGCCAGTTAGGTGATAGGAACTTATGTGTGTTGAATCCGTCACAGATCAAATCAATTTCCCCATAATATCCTCTCTAGGTTCATGTCTTGCTGTTCCCAATCCATCCAGGTAAACTGAATTATGTATATTTTTCCTTTTCCTTGTATTCTATTTTGAGTAATGAAGGAGAATGCTATTGCATTGGGCCAGAATTGCCTTATGATGAAATAGATGTAACCATCATTTCAGCCGCATAGGTTGAATACACGTGATTAAGTATAGTCACACCTAAACATGCACTTAGAATGACTGTTACATTTGATTTTTGCATCTGTACCTGATTGCTGTGATGGCTGATGCATCTTTGCTTACAGTGAACTCTTGCTTAAGACTTGCATAAGACCTCAGTTTGTAAAGGAAGTTCCCTGTGAGATGAATTGTAGCATTCCTTTGCAGTATATCGTGGGAAACAGTTAGACCTCATTCAGATTAAATGCATAGTTCTACCAATTCCACTATAAACTGAACTTGCTGCAAGTCTAGTAAACATAAATGCTTCTGCGGTTCATTTTGCTCTAGGATGTTTCGACATCCTAAGTCTCTTTTTGCTCGTCTTTGCAGGAGCTCTCTTTATGCTTGTCAAAAGTGCTATATTTCCTTTCTTGCCGCAGTTGTTTCTCTCTTGTTTTCTGTTATAGGTTCAGGATACTCACCCCTAGAAGATGATGAAGATGTGTATGACCACAATAGATACAAAGGTGAATGCTTTGCTTATATACTAATGAGGATCACCTGTTGGCTAGAAGAAAGCTTTTTTCTTTTCCTGCTTGGAGCATGACGCCTTAGGGTATGTCTGTACCGGCTCCTTTTCGCACACTTTATGTTATGATATTTTGCTAGTGACGCTTGTGCAGTCTGTACATATCATCACTGGTGATCAGAATTTGCACTCTAATACTGTGTTGCCTAGCTGCTTAGATGCCCTAAGCACATCCGATCTTGCTTGATTTTGGAAGCTAAGCAGGGTCGGCCCTGGTTAGTACTTGGATGGGCAACCACCAGGGAATACCAGGTGCCGTAGGCGCCTGGAGTAGGAACTGGCAAGCCACTCCAGTACTCCTGCCAAGAAAACTCCATGGACATGGAGTCACGAAGAGTCAGTCACGACTGTAACGACACAACACACACACACACACAGTGTTGCCTGTTGAGACAGATTTAACATTGGAGGTTCATTTGGACAATGGAACCCAGTTATGAAATTGCTGCAAGATTGCCTGTTTGTTGATTCATTTTAGTCCAAGTTGGGGGGAAAAAAACATGTTATCTTCAGTGATCATCATTTGCTTTGCTATAAAATATCCAAAGCAGGTTGAATATTTTGTATCACATGAAACATAATTGTACATGGCTCACATGTGCAATTTATACTAACAGGTGCATTGTTTTAATAATGTATGTTGTTTCAATATTTTTATCTTCTTCATCTTACTCTTGTTTGGTGAACTTATGAGCATCTCTTTCTCTGTCACTGTTTCTGCATTTTTACAGCTGTGTACAATATGGCTCTGATGGGCAGATGTGGGACTCTGGCATTGTTTTAAAGAACAGGAAAATATTCCTACCCACTCACCCTCTCCGCAGTGTAAAGAACTATCCTCTTAATTAGGAGACTAGGAATGGGCAGTTTTAGAAAGGGCCAATGAAATGCTTTACCTGCTCTGAACACAAGATTGACCTACAGCGTGTATGGCATATGTTTGCAAGCCTTATGCTTATACCTCTGTTCATAAGAATGTACAGAGTATATGAGGAGAGTTAGGCATGAGATTAAGCTGAGGACTGTGGTGGAAACATGCTAATCAGAGTCACTGTTTTAAAGTAGCAAGTAGAGATGGGTGTTTTGTTTCGGAAGTGGACTGGTTTGGAAATGAAACATGCCAGCACAGTTGGCGTTCAGAATACAGTCCCACCCTCTGTAACAAAATCAATCACTGTCTTACCTTGCTTTACCTCATGCGGGGCGAAACTCCAACCAGGAAGCAGCCTTCAACCTGTCATCTTCCCCTCTCTCTGGCGCTGGCCAATCAGACAGGGAGGCAGGATGATACATGTCCTTGCACAGCTCCTGATTGGCCAGTGCCAGAGAGAGGGGAAGATAACTTGTCGGAGGCTGCTTACTGGTATTGTGTGATGGGCTCATGAGACAAATTGTGGATTCTGTTGGTGTACTGCCCACCCTGCTGCATTCCAACAGTCACCCTGCCTGAGCTGATGGAGGTGGACTCGGACCTGGTGTTGAGGACACCAAGACTGCTGGTGATGGGAGACCTCAACATCCAAGCTGACGCTGCCTTGACCGGGGTGGCTCAGGACTTCATGGCTGCCATGACAACCATGGGGCTTTCTCAATATGTCATTGGCCCGACACATAAGAAAGGCCATATGCTGGACCTGGTCTTCTCAACGGGACTGGAGGATGGTGGTTTGGATGTGGAGGGGTTGTCTTTGACTTTGACCCTCTGCAAGAGTGGGAGATCCCTTATGATCCCCCCTCAGAGACTAATGGATCCAGATGGTTTCCTGAAATTTCTGGGGGATTATCTGTCTGATTTGGTCGGTGCTTCTGTTGAACCTCAGGTTGCCCTATGGAATAGCGAGATGACCCAGGCAGTTGACATGATTGTGCCTATGTGCCCTCTCCCTATACGCAGAGCCCGAATGGCTCCTTGGTATACATCTGAGCTGCGGCCGATGAAGCAAGACAGCTGGAGCGCAAGTGGAGAAAATATTGTTGTGAGATTGATTGAACATGGCTTAGAACCCACTATCAGGCCTATTCCGTGGCGATACGGTTGGTGAAAAAGGAAAATAAATAAATAAATAAATAAATAAATAAATAAATAAATAAATAAATAAATAAATAAATAAATACTATTTCACGAACCATATTCCTTCCTCAGAGTGCCGTCCAGTGGAACTGTTTCAGGTGGTCCAGGATCTTCAATAGGAAGATATAGTGCAGGTCTTGGACCACTCGTCAGCTCACCATGACAAGTTTGCTGTCCACTTTGAGGGAAGAGTTGGTCAGATTCACAGTGAATTGGACTCCACTATGGGTGCAGAATCAAGGGATTTGTCAAGTGCACTGTGCTTAGGTCCAGTATTATTGGATGAGTTTCAATTATTGAGATCCAAAGATGTGGACAGGGTGCTTGGATCTGTCTGTTCTACCATCATGCTGCTTGATCTTTGCCCTTCTTGGCTAATTGAAATAGCTGCCGGGGGGGGGGGTTCCCACCTGTGTCCAGGAGACTCTGAATGCCTCTTTAAGAGAGGGGGTGTGGTCCCTGCAGCCTTGAAAGAAGCAGTAATTAGACCACTCCTTAAAAAAACTAATCTGGAATCAGGGCTGGTGGCTAATGAATGACCAGTAGTGAACCTCCCTTATTTGGGCAAGGTGTTGGAGCAGGTGGTGGCTGGGCAACTCCAGGCGCTGCTGGATGAAACAGATTTTCTGGATCTATTTCAATCAGGTTTCATGCCAGGCTTTGTTATGTAGACTGCCTTGGTCACCCTGTATGATGACCTTTGCTATGAGAGAGACGGGGAAGTGCAACTCCTGGACCTCTCAGAGGCTTTCGATACCATCAATGATGGTGTCCTTCTGGATAGGTTAGCCAGGTTGGGGATCGGAGGCACCACTGTGGTCATTCCGCTCCTTCCAGGCTGATTATGTCCAGAAGGTGATGCTGCTGTACAGTTTCTCTGCCCTGTGGCATTTACATCATGGGGTTCCACAGGGCTCAGTACTATCTCCCATGCTGTTTAACATCTACATGGAACCACCGAAAGAGGTCATCAGGAGGTTTGGGCTGAGGAGTCAGCAATATGCTGACGATACTCAGCTCTACCTCTCATTTTCCACCAATCCAGGTGAGGCTGTTTCTGTGGTGATATTGGACTGGATGAGGGTTAATAAAATGAAACTCAATCCAGACGAGATGGAAGTGCTGTTAGTGCAGGCATGTCCAAAGTCAGGCCCTGGGACCAAATGAGGCCCATTTTCAAATTTTGAGCGCCCCGCAGCCTCTTCTCCCCACTAGCTCAATCTGTCACACATCCCCACCAGTTGTCCCCTCCGCATACCGGATGGAGACCTGAGCTTGCAGTTTTATGGCTTGCTTGCCCTCCCTGCCTCTGTCCATCTGCCCCATCCGCCACCTGCCCAGCCTACCCACCTCTGACTCTGTTGGTGCAGCACCCTCCCCACCACCTTGCATATCCTAGAGACATATCCATAGTCTGGCCCGGGGGCCAAATGCAGCTGAATGTTTGGATCCCACACATTTTTACCTCACCAAATCTGGCCCTCCTTGCAAAAAGTTTGGACACCCCTGTGCTAGTGGGTGCTCCACCAGACAGGCTAGAGGGCCATCTCCCTGTTCTGGATGGGGAGACAGGGTCCACAGCTTGGGGGTGCTCCTAGCCCCTAGTCTAACTTTGGAAGCCCAGGTAGACTTGGTGGCCAGGGGTGCCTTTCTTCAGCTGCGGAAAATATACCAGCTAAGCCTCTACCTGGACGAGCAGAGCCTCATGACAGTTACACATGCACTGGTAACATCCTGTATTGATTACTGCAATGTGTTTTACATGGGGCAGCCTTTGAAGATGGTCCGGTGATTGCAACTGATTCAGAGTCGTGCAAAGCAGCTGGTGAGTGGTGGAGCTGCCAGGGACCATATCATACCGATTCTGTATAATCTTCATTGGTTACCAGTTGCTGCCCAAAGCCAATTTAAAGTGCTTGTTTTGACATATAAATCCCTAAAGGCTTGTAGCCTTAAGACCTAGATACCTGCAGGACCGCCTCCTTCCATATGAACCTACCTGGCAATTAAGATGTAGCGAGAGAGCCCTCCTGAAAGAGACATCCCTCAAGGAGGTGAAAGGGATGGCTTGTAGGAACAGGGCCTTTTTGGAAGCTGCCCCCAGGCTGTGGAAAGCCCTCCCAAGTGAAATCCACCTGGCTCCAACGCTAATGATGTTTTGGTGCCAAGTAAAAACCTTCCTGTTTCAGAAGCTTTTTAACCGACATAACATAGATTTATTTATTTATTTATTTATTTATTTATTTATTTATTTATTTATTTATTTATTTATTTATTTATTTATTTATTTATTTAGATTGTATGTCCTAACTGCAATTTTAGTATTTTGTCTTTAAATGTTTTTATTGTTTTTAATTGTTTACTGACATTTTAATATTTTTAATTGTTTTAACTGTTCATTTTAATTGTAAGCCGCCCAGAGACTTTTGGGTAGTGGGTGTCATATAAGTTGTATAAATAAATAAAATTAAGAAATAAATTAAGAAATAAGTAAAGAAGGCACTTCAGACACAAAAAGGCTTCTCTGTTACTGTTGTAAATAGTGATCCTGCAAGAACACAAGGAAAATGTTTTACATACTGAGAAGTTTGCTGTGTATGTTAACTAAGATTGTTTGGTCCGTGCCACTTTAGGTCTGAGGACAGAAAAATGTTATATGTGATTAATTTTTATTGGGTCATGTATGTACTTTACCATTTGAACCTAGGCTAGGAGGACTGTCAGTTTTATGCCAAACTCCCAAATGTAAAAAACTTTTTTGCTTTGCAATTGCTATAACCCTCCAGCCTAGAAATTCTGGGAGTTGTGATCCTAAAAAGGAATGTATCCAGTAAAGGTAAAGGTTCCCTCCACACTTGTGTGCTAGTTGTGTCCAACTCTAGGGGGAGTGTTCATCTCCGTTTCAAAGCCAAAGAGCCAGTGTTGTGCAAGTCCATGGCCATGTGGACAGCATGGCTGAATGCATTTCTACACACAGAACACTGTTTACCTTCCTGCTTTTTACAGTGGTACCTGTTTAATCTACTGGCATTTACATGCTTTCGAACTGCTAGGTTGGCAGGAGCTGGGGTTAGAAGCGGGAGCTCACTCCGCTGTGTGGCACCCGGGATTTGCATGACCAAGCTAACAACTTTGCAGCCAGCAATTTCAGTGCTTTAGCCTGCTGAACCACCACTATATTTCCAAGCTGTAAGATGCCCTAAGCACATCCGATCTTGCCCGATTTCGGAAGCTAAGCAGGGTCAGCCCTGGTTAGTACTTGGATGGGAGTAGGAACTGGCAAACCACTCCAGTACTCCTGCCAAGAAAACTCCAAGGCCATGGGGTCACGAAGAGTCGGTCACGATTGTAACAACACAACACAACACAACACAACACACACACACACACACACACACACACACACACACACACAGTTTTAGCGTTTTGATCTGGTCCTGCTAGTGTACAGCAGTGCTTGGGGCAGATTCCAGATGGTTAAACTGGAGGAGCTGACAATATTCTCAAAAAAGATGATGTGTCTATCTCCTGTGGGTCTTCAGATAGGAGCCTATATCTCAATGGCAGTTCTGCCAGCATTAAAAGTATGTATTTGAAAAGCAGAAAGTCCTATAGAATGTCATGCAAGTGGTATGTTAGGACCAAGATTCATGCTGGTATACACTGCCTGCTTGTTACTACTCGAAGATGCAGCTACTGAACACCCAGGGAACCACCAGCTAGGATTTATTTATTGTGCTGTCTGAGCTTGGTTTGTTGGTAAAGAAGAGAGTTGTACACTAACACGACATCATAAGAACATAAGAAGAGCCGTGCTGGATCAGGCCAACAGCCCATCTAGTCCAGCTTCCTGTATCTCACAGTGGCCCCACCAGATGCGTTTGGGAGCGCATGAGACTAGATATCTGTCTCCTGATACCACACTCTCCTGCATCTGGCCCTTGAAGTACCCCGGTTTTAAGCCTGGAGATTACACATCTCCCTCATGGTTTGTAACCTGTGATGGACTTTTCCTCCAGGAATCTGTCCAATCCCCTTTTGAAGGCATCCAGGCCAGATGCCATCACCACATCCTGTGGCAGCGAGTTCCACAGACTAACAATGCGCTGGGTGAAAAAAATATTTTCTTGTCTGTTCTTACTCTCCCAGCCCTCAATTTGAGTGTATGTCCCCTAGTTCTGGTATTTTGTGAGAGGGAGAAGAGCTTCCCTCTATCCACTTTAATTATGCCCTGCATTATTTTGTACGTCTCAATCATATCCCCCCTCAGGCGCCTTTTTTCCAGACTAAAGAGCCCCAAATGTTTTAGCCTTCCCTCATAAGGGAGGTGCCCCAGCCTAGTAATCATTTTAGTCGCTCTCTTTTGCATCTTTTCCAGTTCCACTATGTCTTTCTTGAGATGCGGTGACCAGAATTGTACACAATACTCCAGGCGGGGCCTTACTATTGTTTTGTATAATGGCATTATAATGTTGGCTTTTTTATTTTCAATCCCCTTTTTGATAATCCCTAGCATGGAATTGGCCTTCTTCACTGCTGCCACACACTGGATAGACACCTTCATGGAGCTGTCCACCAACACACCAAGATCTCTTTCCTGATCCATCATGGATAACTCAGAGCCCATGAGTTGATAGATAAAGTTTTGATTTTTTGCCCCAATATGCATTACTTTACATTTGGCTCCATTAAAATGCATTTGCCTTTTGGCAGCCCATTCCCCCAGTTTGGAAAGATCCTTCTGGAGCTCTTCACAATCTTCCCTGGTTTTTACCACATGGAAAAGTTTTGTGTCATCTGCAAACTTGGCTACCTCACTGTTTATCCCTGTCTCCAGGTCATTTATGAACAGATTAAAAAGCACTGGTCCCAGGACAGATCCCTGGGGCACACCGCTTTTCACTTCTCTCCATTGTGAAAATTTCCCATTGACACCTACTCTTTGTTTCCTGGATCTCAACCAGTTCTCAATCCTTAAGAAGACCTGCCCTCTTATCCCCTGACTGTGCAATTTCCTCAGCAGCCTTTGGTGAGCGACTGTGTCAAAAGCCTTTTGAAAATCCAGATAAATTATATCCACCAGTTCACCCAAATCCACATGCCTGCTGACCTTTTCAAAAAATTCTAAATATTTGTCAGACAAGACTTACCCTTACAGAAGCCATGCTGATTTTCTCTCAGCAAGGTTTGTTCTTCTATGTGTTTTAAGATTTTCTCTTGGATGAGGCTTTCCACCATCTTCCCCGGGACAGATGTAAGGCTAACTGGCATGTAGATTCCTGCCCCCCCCCTTCCTTTTTTAAAAATTGGTGTGACATCTGCTATCCTCCAGTCCTCCGGCACAGTGGCCGTTTTAAGAGACAAGATGCATATTACCGTTAAGAGATCTGTAATTTCATTTCTCAGTTCCTTAATAATCCTTGGGTGGATGCCATCTGGGCCCGGTGACTTGTTAATCTTCAATTTATCAATTAGTCCTAAAACATCCTCTCTTTTAACCTGTATTTGATTTAATTCTTTAGTCAAGAGGGGCCGTTCGGGCAGCAGAATCTGCCCAAGGTCTTCTGTCGTGAAGACAGATGCAAAGAACTCATTTAATTTCTCTGCAATTTCCTAGTCCTCCTTAACCTCCCCTTTTCCTCCCTCACCATCCAGAGGGCCAACTGGTTCTCTGGCAGGTTTTCTACTTCTAACATATTTAAAGAAGCTTTTATTATTACCCTTTATATTGCTAGCCATGCGTTCCTCAAAATCTTTCTTTGCCTCTGTTATCATCTTCTTACATTTCTTTTGCCAGAGTTTGTGTTCCTTTTTATTTTCCTCATTTGGGGAGGATTTCCATTTACAGAAAGACCTCTCCTTGCACTTTAGAGCCTCTCTAACTCCACTTGTTAACCATGCCGGTGCCCTCTTGGACTTAGATGAGCTCTTCTTTCTTTGTGGTATACACTTGTGCTGGGCCTCTATTACCATTGTTTTAAACAGGCTCCATGCACATGATGTCCTTCTCAATCTGTGATAAGGCAGAATTATACAGAATGTTGGCTTGTTGTTATATGCGAACATTTCCACTACCTGATCCTGTGGTTCAGCTTCAGCAGCAGTGGCACAAGCGACAGTTAGCACAATCACCTTCTGTATGCTCATTAGAAAGACCTGTACAATTGTTATCTTGCTGACTTTGTTACACAGCTAGCTTTTAATTTACTATACGGAATAATCCAGCTACCTAGATAACCAGTCAGCAAACTATGTGGGACTGCTTGCTTGCCATCTTCCATAACTCAATTTTTTTGCATGTCTGATTGTTTTCTTATACACCTGTTTCTGTGGCTCACTTTATAAACTTTTAAAAAAACTTTTAAGTGGTCTTATAAGAAAAATGTACTTCTGTGGAGTTCCTTTACCTGGGATGCTTTTGCTATATGTGCAAAGTTAGCACACACATCCAGCTGTGTAGACGTATGTTCAAGGATGTTTACTATGGTTAAACATACAAGTTTAAAATACTAGATTATTGCTAGCAAAACCAAGCTTTTCTTAGCACAAAATTTGGTTAACTGCTGAAAGTTGGTTTGGTTTTCCTAAGAGCAGGGAGTATATAGCTCACGTAGCAACCATTGTTCTACAAGTGATACTCTCTTTGAAATAAAATAATAGCACCACAGGGTTTTTTTTTTTGTATGTGTACTCAGAAGTCCCTTAAAGTGTACTGGGATTTGCTTCTGAGTTGAAATTAAGTGAGTATAGAGCAGTGGTGGCAAACCTTTGGCACTCTGATGTTTTGGACCTCAACTCCCAGAATTCTGAGCCTAGATTGCCAATGACCAAGGACGGTAGGATTTGTGATCCAAAGCATCTGGAGTACTGAAGGTTCACCACCACTGGCATAGAGTTACATTATGAAATATTTAAATGCTAGGCTAAATATCCAAATGGCATTTTACTTATTTCTGGTCCAAATTCTGTTGTTACTTTTCTTCTTGGTGGGGAAAAAAAACTTATTCTTTCTAGCTGTCCACATGGTGGCAGACTGAATCCACAAGGCAATCCTTACCAGCTCTTCTCATTGTCATTTTCCCTTTGATGTTACTGCTTCAAGATTTAAGTGTAGAATTTAATGCAAAATCATGGGTCACACAGAAAGCAAATACAGTACCTTTTGTTCAGTAACACTGGATGTGGCCACATAGTGACATATTCTCCTAAGTTATTTTCTATTTTATTCTAATCAGTGTTATTCTGTCTCCACAATTAAAGAAAAAATACTTGAAGTACTTCTTCAAATACCCCTTTTCCTTGTATGTAATACACTTGTCGCATACCTGTTTCTTTCCCTTTTTTAGATATACCATGGTGCTCTCCTCTCAAGGTGAAACATGGCTATGCCAGCTGTAGAAGCCCTCATGGCGGGTATTATAAAAACGTCTTGGGAACAAAATGTGACATTCGCTGCCAGAAGGGGTATGAACTGCATGGTCCTCAGGAGCTGATGTGCCAGTCAGATAAACGCTGGTCTGGAAAGGCTGTGTGCAAACGTGAGTGGCTCACCCACCTTCTAAATAATCATTTTCAGTTCACTTTTGTATGGGTAAACAGCCTAGATTTGCATTTAAAATATAAGATAAGGAAAAACGAGTACTTCATTCAGATGGTTAGCTTGGTTTCCTTTCTGTAGTCTCATTCCTATTTTTCTTCAAGTTATGTATAAAGAATTATTTATGTACTGTGGAAGTTCACCAGGGACAGCCCTCATACTAAAGGTAAGATCCTCTCCACACAACCACTCCCATACTCCAGATTAATCCAGACCATAGTGCACCCCAGACAGAGGACAGGAACAAACAAGACACACCTTGATAATGGTGCCTGCAGGGTTTTCTTGGTAAAGATGACTCAAGCAAGTCACCTTCTATAGCTGAAGGCAAGTGCATCCACCGTGGGAAGCCAGATGGACCTCCTTTGAAACTTTAGCTGCCAGTTTGTTGAAATGCGTTTATGGCACAATGGCCAAGCAGCATCCGTAGACCTCATTCCACACTGTTTGGATCCGTTCCCAACCCTCCAAAGGCATGAGGCAGTGCAGGCAACAGTGAGAGAGGAAGAGAAGGGCATACACATCATTTTGTATGTGCCCTTCTTTTCAGTTATAGTCCAAGCCTAAAGGTGTGAATTTCCCCCAAAAGGCCAATTATATATAAAAAAAATTACGTTGTAAACAGTTAAGATGTATGCATTTATTTAGTGGCATGAACATGCGTGGTGCTTGACAGAGCATGAAAAGGAGGTCCTTGACTTACTAAGTTTGCACACTAATATACTCAGTGTGGCATTGTGTTGAAGTTTTTTTCCAAGTTATAGGAATCATGTTTCATGATTAAACTGAAAATAACTTTCCTACACCCAAATTGCAAGTTTAATGCATTTCAGATATTAATTAACCATATTAACACATGGTAGTTTAGATGTGTACTCTGTTTATCACTTACCGTATCACTGTAGTACTGTGTAGCTTTCACCACTCACTTCTTTTACCCCAAATGGTGAATCTGGTGAAAATGGTCTTTATTGAAGATTAAAGATGAAGTGCTGCTTTTTGTGAATTCAGCTGGCAAAGCTCTTTTTTCAAATTCTGTAGTCCATAATGACATCTTGATCAGGTCAGCCAAAAAGGCACAATGTGTACCCATATACAAAATCACAAGATCGTTTCACAAGGGTAGATGTTACAAAGCAAAGTCAAAAGGTTCAATCCTAAAGCTGTATATAGTAAAAGCAAAGCGGTCTGCTTATATACCGCCCCATACCACTTCAAGTAATCTCTGGGCGGTTAACAGGTTTTTTTTAATTATAGTATTCAGGCTACACATTGCCCCCCCCCCCCAGCAAGCTGGGTACTCATTTTATCTACCTCAGAAGGCTGGAAGGCTGAGTCAACCATGAGCCTGCTACCTGGGATTGAACCCCAGGTTGTGAGCACAGTTTTACCTGCAGTACAGACATTTAACCACTGCGCTATGAGGTTACATGGTATTTTGAGATGTAATGGAGAAGGAAGGCGCCTAAAAACTGTTCTTTCTTTCATGCCTCCAGCAAGCCTGGGACACTCTGGCATTACCTGATAAGCTCTACTAAGTGTCCTCATGGAATTGTTTTACAATCAACACCACTACTTTGTCTTATTATCAGAACTATTCTTCTTCTGTAGTTGCAATAGAAAAAAAGTTTCCTATGATGTCCTACTAATTTGGTTTTTGATTTTGTTCCCTAGAAAAACGTTGCCCAACCCTTTCAATGCCACCTAATGGAGGATTCAAGTGTATAGATGGTGCATATTTTAACTCCAGGTGCGAATATTATTGTTCGCCAGGCTATCAGTTAAAAGGAGACCGAATAGTACAGTGTATGGATAACAAAGTTTGGAGTGGAAGACCAGCTTCTTGCGTTGGTAAGTCTAGCTTCGAAACACTATGGGACAAAGAAGGGAGGATGGGAAAGAGTCAGCAACAGCAAGACAATATGGTGAGCTGGAATGAGCTGTTGACGCAGATGGCATTTGCTCTCTGTTAAATCCAATCAACTCCCTGGTTTACTTAAAGATCTATAGGCTGTGACATAGGCATGAAAAGGACTGGAAGGGAATTTTGCATAGTCATATGGCTGGTTTGAAGTGAGAGCACATTAGATGCCCCTTTAGTGACAATGTTGGCAATAAAAATCATCATACTTTCAAGTAGCCATCAGGAATACTTTTTGCATGTGCCACATATGTTATTGTATTGATGTCAGAGATAGGCAAGTACACAGAGGCATGGTGTGATAGGGTCTCGGGTCACCTTGGTGGTAAAATCACTCATAGTCACACAGACGGTGATACCTTCATTGACACATTTCCAGCAGAAGTCCAGGCAGGTAAAGACAAGCAGGCTTTTCATATTTTTATACCTCCTGTTCTTATCTTTTAAATACTATTTTATTATGTGAGCCACTTGGGGTTCTTGTGGGGAGAGAGGCGGGACAGAAATATTTTAAATAAATCAAATAATAACTTCATAGACCCTTGCATAACTTTTGCTGCACAGTCTCAGTTTCACTTAATGTGTGATTCTGCCAATGACGGGGCCCCACCGACAGGATGTTTGGATGGATATGGCAGACCCCCTGTGTTCTTGATGTCTGTGTGTCCTGACAATGCATGGTTGCCCAGAGGCAATTGGATAACTAGCAAAAAATGTTTACCACATGTTTCCATCTATAAGATGCCCCCATGCATAAGATCACCCCCACTTTTCCAACCCAGAATTGCAGTTTCACAACTTTGTGGTTCTCTCCTCAGCTTACTTCCGTGCATAAGATGACCCTCAATTTTTAGTCTAACAATTTTAAACAAAAATAAACTCATGCATGGAAAAATACTGTACTTTCTCCTTGTGTCGAGAGAGAAATAATTGTTTTCTGTATCAGGTTGCCTTAATATTGTAAGATAGTTTCCCCCCCCCCCCGTGTACTTGTGACACAGGAGAAAGATCTTGTTGGCCTCGTGGAAACCTAAATATCGGGAAACTACCACAGTTAAACCACATTGAAAGCCTGTCCAGATGTTAAATTGCAGAGCCTAACTCAGTGAACGAACGTTAACTTAGCATTACAAGTAAAATCAGAGTTTCATTTGAAACTGGGTCATCCATTTATTTTTTGAATAATACCTGAAAACAGATTCTAGAGATGAAACACAATGATGTTCTTCTGTGCTTAGGAAACAAAGCATTAGCAGAGGGTTGTATTGGAAGCACCAAGGCTCAGAGCTTATGAAAGTTACTTTCTTAGATTGCCACTCTCAGAATTGCCCAGCCAGCATGGTCACATTTGATCTTTGTTGAGGACTTTGCTTTCTTTCCCCCAGAGCTTGCACATGAATACACCTTAAGCATCTAATATCTGCACAACTGAATGTACTCTAAGAATTAGATCCCCATAGACTCAGATCTTGGAGATCTGGGCTCAAATCTCTACTTACCTCTAAAGCTTACTGCATGATATCTGAACAATTTTATATCAGGCCCAGCTGATCACACAAATTGTTATGATGCAAAAATGGGAGTAGTGGGAATGGAATCCACTTTAAACTCCTTGAAAGTAAAGGTCTTTTTTTAAAAAAAAATCACAAAATAAATTCCCCTTCATTTCCGTGGCAGTGCATTCATCAGTGATAAGAGGATTATAAAGTATTTTCCTGCATGCCTGTTGAAATGCCATAAAACTTATTTAGAGCTTTAGAACTGCAGAGTTTAATGTACACATATAACCATATGCCTTTTTACTCCTTTTATTTTAAATATACAGAAGGACCAACATCTCATCCAGTGAACACAAAATTGATGGATAATAATGAAAAAGTTGTGCCTACTCTAGCAGACTTCCTGTCCTTTAGCAGTGTGACAGGGAGTGTGCCAATATTGGAAATGTTTACACAGTTGCACCTCTACTCCATCTTCATCAAGTTAGAGTTCTGGCCCAAAAGTATAGAGAACAAGAGTAGATATGAACCATATAGCAAATTAACGGTGGAATTGCTGCTGTAAAATACAGTAATGACCACCAGATTGCACTGCTTTCAGATTCCTGGAAGATAAGACTTGGTTCCTTGCCATGATGCCTATATAGTTTATCTGTGCTTGTGCACTCTTCAAAACATCTGATTAGCCTCTGCAGACAGGGTGCTAGACAAGGTAGATTTTTGGTTCATTTCAGCACAGATTTTACATTAATGTGTCATCCACAATTTATATTCAGTGGCAATAAATATCTGCATCCTTATGACCTGCATGGAAAGTTGTGAAGTGCTGGCTTTTGCTTTATTGAAATTGGTTCTTGCTGTCTTGTCTTTATTTATTTAATCATTGCTGCTTGTCCAGTTCACATTTAATTTGTGTTTTTGATGATATTGCTACAAAGAAAAAAAAACTCAACTGAGGAGATTCAAATTTGGTCACAAATTCTCAGAAATCCAACCTCCCCCCCCCCCCCAATATTTCAGAGGGATGGGGACTGTGCTTATGTAGTGATTGTATCTAAGCAATTAAAATGGTTTAAGGCACTAAAAGTCCAGCAAGAACACTTCACTGGTGCATGAGTGCCTGGAAATGCAGTTCCTATAGTAACACAAGATTGTTCTCTTAATGCATCAGAAATTGCAGTACTCTATGGACACTATGGTCCTTTTCTCCTTGGTGACAGCATCTGATACACTTGTGATAACACCAGATGAAAGGGGTGTTTCAGAGACAGAGTCCTTTCTGCATTAATTTCAGTATACATATGTTTAAACAATGCCTTTGACACTGAGAATTTGGTGCACAGCTATTGTTTTTATGTACAGAGACTGCTTCTCAGGTTTGTTCCATGTGCATTGTAACAGATCATCACTTCCCACCGGCAGAACCTATGATTTTTCAGGGTTCATTTCCCAATGTAAATTGAGAAAGACTGCAATAGCTTGCAGAATCACTAACTCCTCCTTTGGCAGACAGCATCAAATTATTGATTTGTGCTAAGGAGGAAGAACTTATGGTGCTAATATTGAAACATAATAATAATAATTCCGGGAGCCTGGAAATCACATATCATAGCCCTCAAGACTGTTGTGTACATAAACATACTGAGAATAAAATATGTAGTGCTTACAACTTGCCTTTGCATGCATACCTTAATATGGTATGGTGACAAACTAGAAGATTTCCCTGTGGAGACCAGATACATTAGCAGGGAAGAATGGGGAAAAATACTATCCTGTAATCAAACCAAAAGAAAAGCCTATCTGGGGAACTGTTAAACCTCCTAAAATTGTTAAGGATAAAAGTGAGAAGACACACAAAGAGGGTCAGAATTCACACAGTGACTGTCATGTAAGTACAAAGATAGCTATTATAACAACTAGTGCAAATTTATAGAAGTGAACAAGCAAAGGGATTAAACAACAAATCTCTTCCACAAAATCCAGTTAATCAGAGAGAAATTTAAAACTGCATTAGATATGCTGAAATGTAAAAAGGAACATATGGTCTGACCAGGATAAAATAAGGAGTAGATGGAAGGAGTATATTGAATAATTATACAAAAGAGATGCAAGAAGATGTCTGTGATGAAGGACTGTAATTTTAGAAGCTTAAGCAAAAGCCATTCCCAAAGCATTTGGAAGAAACAAATCACCAGTAGCAAACGGAATACCAATAGAATTATTCCAAGCCGGATGCTTTCCGTTTGGCAGGTGAGCACAGTGAGTAGGCACACAACTGAGACATGCTCTGACATTTCATCAATGAGTCACATTTATCTGTGGCGAGTTAGGCAAATCTTACATGAACACCAGTAGGATTCTGGCCAGTAATGTACTTGTTCAAAATGATACAGTTTGTCTTAAAATGTCTTATGTTTGCATGCTTTAAGCAATACCAGTAGTATTTCTGCATCCTTGTCTTCCTTTGCAGATACAGAACCTCCTAGAATTCAGTGTCCAAGTATAAAAGAGAAAACAGCAGAACCCAACAAACTGACAGCCCGTGTGTTCTGGGAAACCCCAGAGGGAAGGGACACAGCTGATGGCATTTTGACAGAGTGAGTGAAGATATTTGAATTACAGTGGACTAGTGGGAGTGTGGTTCCTTCCTGTTGGACGTATGATTGGCTGTAGGGCAAGCAAGCTGTGGGATTATGTAGCCCAGCATGGGGGTTCTTTATACCCAGTAAGCAATCCATATGATCTGGGTACCCAGTGTGGAGTAGAGGATAACGCGACAGAGTATAACTCGGGAAACCTGGATTCAAATCCCCCTTTGGCCATGGAAACTCACGAGGAGGAGGAGGAGACTGGAAAAAAAACCACATCTGGTAATAGCTCAATTATTTTGAAAATCCTACTAAGGTTGCTTGAAGTCAGATGTGACTTGAAAGCACACAACGCAAACACAATAAGTATCCATCAAGATGCTTGTATTCAATTTGTTCTTGCTCTGTCCTTGATTAGAAGCAGAATAAACATGGGTGCACAAGCATTTTGTAATCTAAGAACTGTGGTTAAGTAATAGCCACTACGTTGACCCATTGCTTCTAAAAGACTTATAACTGCACTGTTTATATTTCCATCATTGGATTATTTTAAGAAAAAAGAAAGTCAAAGCTGCAGTATAAGCTATCCATGCTTGTGTTCCCCCCAAATGCCCTTCCTCTACACACTGCCAAATCTTTAAACTATTTTATTATTATTTTTAGTGTTATTTTGAAAGGACAGCCACCAGGATCACATTTTTCAGAAGGAGACCACAAAATACAGTACACTGTGTTCGACAGAGCTGGGAACAAGGGAACATGCAAATTTTTGGTTAAAGTCAAAGGTAAGAATATTTGCTGTCTTAAATTCACAGCTACAGTAGCACCGCCATATCTGCGGGCCCACCACTGCGGCGGGCCAGCAAGGCACCCTCTGGAGGGGTGGGGTGGGGGTCCCACTCAGGTCCCTGGTGTCAGATCAGAAGTTTGAGCAGGAAATTCAAAACTTCTGATTGGTCTCCTAGGATGCAACCTGGAAGTTCAAAGGCCGGGTGGCTGGCTTGCCCATGGCTGCAGTAGCACTGAGGAGGAGGGCGACGGGCATGGGGCAGTAAGTTTTATTTTTTATTTTCTCCCCTCGTTGCCACTGCAGCCGGGCACCCACCAGACGAGTGGAGGACTAATTCCCTACCGCACCCCTCCAGAGGGTGCCTTGGGTATCAGCGGGGGTAAGTTTTATTTTAATTCCCCCCTTGCTGCTCCCCTGATGATCACTAACTGGATAACTGAATATGTGGTTAGTGAATCAGCGGATAAAGGATTTGTACTTTATTTGGTCATAATCTGAAAGTGATAATTGTGATAATTGGCTTATTTTAGACAACATGCACACACAACCTTAGGCAATTCAGTTCTTCAAAAAATGTCTGGTTTATGGATGTGGGATATTCTGTATCTATGATTCAAAATGTCAGAAAATGGCCTGATATTGCTGCAAGTGGGGAAAAGGATGCCAAAGTTTATGTAGCAGAAGACAGTGAATGTTGATGATGCCAATGTCAGCAGCCAAGATGGTCTACAGCCATGGTTCCCAGCTATGTGTCACTCCAGTTCCCAAAGTTGTAGCCTCCCTAGAAGCCTTCACCACCACTGTTTCACCACTGCAATCCAGGAACACCTGGTTTACACCTGGGTTGGGAAACCAGAACCAGAAATGTTATTGTGTGGCACACAGGCCATTGTAGACCATCAAATAAAAACAGTACAATGCAATACAATAGCAAGGAGAGAAAAATTAAGTCAAGACAGAATAATTTCTATTACATTGAAAATTTGTAAGCTCATGGTGAAAGAGTGAGGCAAGTACTAATCAGAAATCAGTAAGCAATACCAGTAACAAGCCTCTAGAGCCCCAAAGATATGCAGACTTAGGTTTCAGCTTGATTATTAATAGTAGGGGGAGCAGATTTCATTTTGATAAGTATGGGGGGAAAACCTTGCCATTTGAAATGTGATGAATTTATGACCATCAGAGAATAGGATGCTGAGCTTATCTTGATCAGGTTGGGTTGGGATACATGGGATACCGTCTTGTGCTTATAATCATTCACAAAGATGCACCTATTGGATCAAAACAAGTTGGGGAGCTGTGTAGCCGTGATGCACCTAGCAAGGGAAAAGTCCGGAAGCTGGCTCCTTTTTTCATCAGTTAACCACTTCTCACCTAAACACAGAGCAATTACCAGGGCTGTTTTTTCCCACAAGTTCTTTATGTATTTGATTGCTTGATGGCGCAAAGTAATTGAAATGCCTAGAAGAAATGTGTTTTTCAGATTATCTGTGTGCATTCAAGGACATGTCTGTGCAGCTGGAAAGTATTAGAATGTTAATCCCCAAGGAATTTACCTAAATTTGGAGTGCTTTGGCCACATGCAACACAGGGCAGAGCACTGTAATGAAAAACAAGTCTAAGACAGTTTCCTTCAGGGCTGATGTTCTTTTGTGCTCAGAAGTGAATCCAGATTCTGAGAGAAGGCTAAAGGAAAGGTACAGAAGCTTGTTGCATAACACCTCATTTTAAATCATTCTCAGGGGAGTGCAGGGTGGATCTGAACAAAATGAGGCTTACTAGTGATTTACTTAAACCTTGGGGAATGAAGGGAAATGATATAAAAGAAGGCATCTGATTGGCTATGACTTTGGGATTGAGTATATATAAAAGAGAAACAAGAGCAGCAACAAAGGTTAAATTCATGCTATGAAAAAGAAAAGGAAGGTTCCTAATGCAGACGAGAAGAAATACCTCCATCCACTGAATCAGCAAAATCCAAGATCTGAAATGTGAAGTCAAAGAGACTATCTCTCCATTCCATATACATGTGCAGTCTGTTCCAAGGACCAGTTAACTCATGTGGATGGAGAAGCTCATCAGTTGCCCCCCACAACCAAAGCAAAGGTTTCATTGCAACACTTGATGATCATCCATAGCTAGACAACATGTTGAAAAACAGTCCTGTATCTGAAGACAGGTTGACATGTCTATGAGGAGTATTAATGAATATTTCTAAGCACATTAATCTTTCTTCTACCAGTACGTCTCCAGCAAGAGAAGCTATGTTGTTTTGGTTCTGAAAAAATGGGTGGTGGTGGTAGTGACTGTGATATTTGAAATATAATGTCTGTTGGTAAAAGTTCTCAATCAGGAAGTGCTGCACAAATTGATATGAATATTGGTTTATGCTGAAACTTTTATTTCCTTTAACTGTAACAGTGCCCATAGTGTCTTATGACAAAAAGTGATCACCTTTATTTGGAAACTGGAACAAAGCAGTCTACCTTCTCCCACTTGCTATGCAAACTCCATGCTTTGTAAAAACAATGAAGTGAAAGGCAATGCCAGCAAGCTGGGTGCTTGTGCCACAGTATGGTTCTCAGGGGACCAGTGTGCAATGCTGTACATCTGCAGTTGTTGCAAGGGGCAAATAACAGAAGTCATATATGAAGCTTTCGTGCCAAGGCTGATTGTGACTGGCTTAAATTGTACCTCATTCAGCATAAGACCAGGGCAGATGTTCATTTCTTGGGCCTTAAATCAATACTATATTCGAGAGTTGTACACCATCTCAATGACTAGGGGCTAAATCCAATGTTAGGTTTAATGTTTGGTAAATTCACCCTAGTTTTGTTTTCCTCTGCCTTCTGCATCTTTCCACACCAGCAGAAAAAAGTGGCCTTCCTTTTCAGGTGGCTTGGGTCTTGCAATAGGAAGTTTATCTCCTTTCAGTTCTTCTGGATTCTGTCATTGGAACCTGCCCTGTCTATTTTGAACAGGATACAGAGATTTTTGATAGCGACTGATCCACCATTCGGAGTTACTGCATTGCCTGTTAATTTTTCTATGTTAGAAGCAAGAATGGGATTACTGAAAGCTCATTTCATTTTGTGTCTGAAGTCAGGCGCTGTGGGAAACTGAATGCTCCAGATAACGGCCACATAAGATGCTCTAGTGATGGTGATAATTACGGCGCAACCTGTGAATTTTCCTGCATTGGTGGGTATGACATGCAAGGAAGTCCAGCAAGAGTCTGCCAGTTCAACCTGGGCTGGTCAGGAACAGAGCCAACCTGTACACGTACGTGAGTAATTGTACATGAATTAATCAACCATTTCAGTAAAAGGACACAATTGTACACATCTGGTGAAATGCTTGCTGAGAAAAACAGAGGGATTGGTCCATACACTCCACCACTTCCATGTTTTTGACTTATGGCATTTATGGGCAGGGTAAATCAGGCAACCTTTTGTTAATAAATAATCAGCTGAGTATAAGTTAGAAAGGTTTCTAGTAGATTTCTAGTACTGGATATGCATTGCATTAATGTCTAGATACTTTTCATCCCTTCTATAAGGGATCCATTGGTGCTGATACACTTTCATGGGAGGTTCCAGAAGTGCCATGAGATTTCTGTTTCAAATTTCAGTTTGCAGTTTCTCATTCCAAGAGGATTTTTATAATCTTTCTCAAGCATCAACATATGTTTGCTGAGTAGCCCCTGCAGGGCAAATGATGGTGTGGAAGCTCTGTTCAGAAATACAATAAATGCCGTTCTTTGAGCAGATGTGATAAATGTTTTTCTGGACTACAACAACTATGTATGGATTATTTTTACTGTACCTTGTGGGCTTACTTTGTGCCTTGCCTATTCTTGGTTGCTTGTTAATTCTTCAAAGCAATTGATTGCCAAGCAACCACCCACATTGTCCTATTAACACTAGTATGTACAGCTCATTATCATATGGAAGAAAAAGTAACGTGTTACAATTTGTGAATGCAGTGGGTTTTTTCCCCCAGTCATATCAGCCTGTAGCAGCAAAACAAACAGTATCTTAAATAAAATAAAAGTCCTGATTGCCAATGACTTTAGGAGACTGCAGCCCAGTCTTGCCTATATCCAGGCTGCAAGACATTTATCAATATATACGAGGCTTCGAGGAGAGCTAATTAGATTACTTAATTTTTTGTTCATTTGTGGGGGAGAGAAGGATCTCAAGACCTGGAGCAACCAAGAGGCGCAAGAATGTCTGAATCCCAACCCCTTGGGATGAGTTCAGGAACATTTTTAATGTTTCCTTCTGCATACCATGTCCCTTGGGATTTCTGCATCTCAGCTGTTCGACATGATTTGTAGTTGCTGTAAATGTACAATATCTTACTTGTGTTGATTGCACTCTTTGTTTGCTTGCAATTTCAGCCATGAATATTAATGTTGGTGTGAGGACTGCGGCAGCCCTCCTGGACCAGTTTTACGAGAAACGGAGACTGCTCATCATATCCACGCCTACTGCGGCTAATTATTTCTACAGAATGCAGCTGGGAATGCTGCAGGTGAGGCACAGTGCCTTAAAAGCAGGAAGTCATTCTGTCCCATACTAGTGCATATGAGCAGTGTTAGCCATGGGAATAAGTTAAGGATGTCTGTTTTTTGTAGCATTTATGGGTTGTTGAAGCAATAGAAATTCTGCAGAGGCTCCTGCTATTTCCCTTTCACTCCCACTGTTTCCTTGGAATTGTGTCTCTTTCCTTGTCCCATCTTTCCAGAGTGGAAGGGCCCCATAGAGATAATGAGCAACAGTCCATTGCTGCCACATCCAGCAGAAGTGCCTTGTAAACATAATTGGGTTCCCAGAGTTTGTGGATCCAAGCCAGTGGATAATAACCATTGTCCTAACTCGGTTAGTCAGAGGTACTCTTATAGCCTTTTCACATGACCCCTAAGATCCGCTGGCCACTTAAATTCGGACCAGAGATCTTCGGGGTTTGTTGCTGTTCCTGTGTTACCACCCCCTCTGCACTTCGGGCTGCTGTCTGCGTGAGGGGAGGGAGAAAAAAAGGAAGAAAAGAATGCAGGCTCACCTCCGTTCTGCTGCCTTGCTCTGCTCCGGCAGCATTAGTATCTCTTAAAGGGGCGGGGGGCAAAAAAAACCAAACAGAAGCCAGGAGAGCCCGGCACTCTCTACGTTACATCCGCATCAGGAATTTTTCACCCCCGGAGAGCAGGTACTTGAAAAATGCGCTGGGACACGCTTAGGTGGGCATGGTCGCATTTAATTTGTTGTAAACTCCGGAGCTGGTGGGGAAACAATTTTAAGCTCCGGATCTGGGAGCCATTTGCCGCGGATTTTAGGGGTAGTGTGAAAAGGCCATTAGTTTGGGGTGAATGCTGCCTATATCTGTTCTCTCTGAAGTGAAATTTGATGGTCCTGATTCGTACAGAAGCAACAACAGAGCCTTCACCGAGATGACTTGAAATTATTTTGTTCTTCTTATTCAGGTTTCCTTCCAACTTGATACAGTGGTACCTCTACTTATGAGTTTAATCTGTTCTGAATGCATGCTCATAAGTCGAAAAACTCATAAGTAGAGCAGCCGTATCTAAAAAAACCTAAAAAAAAAATAATAAAAATAATAAAAAATGTAAGTAGAGCAGACCACATCTAAAATTTTGAAGGCAGCAGTTAAAACACCAATGGTTTTCTGCTCTTAAGTTGAATTGCTCGTAAGTAGAGGCACAACTGTACTTTTATAAATGGAGAAAAGCTCCTGCTGTACCTTCTGACACCATTCAATGCTTTTACGCCTCCCACTCCAATCAACAACGAGGTTTGCATGTCTAATCCAGCACTGAGTTCTGCGCTTGTATGATACATACAGCTCTCAGGTTCAAAATGCCTTCACTGTGGCCTATGGGTGGTGATGGGGATAAAATATATTTACTCTCTAGACATTTTATGTTAACTTTATCACCACAAAATGCTTCTGGTTCATAGAAAAGGCATTATGTAATAGTATTCTGCCAACAATTAGCATTTTCTTTGGTGTTTATTTTAAAATATCTGAAGGAGTGAGTAGATGGATCCAGCTGTTAGTTCTATTCACATCCCATTTCTCACAGGCCTTCATAGTCAGGCCAGAGAGGGCCTCTGTGAAAATGACAAGTACATTTTACCTAAGACAGATGTTTGTTTTGTCCAGCTTTGTTATGACTGTTCCACTTACTGTTTCCCTCCATTTCTTCCCTTGTCCATTTTAGCCATCACAGTGCGGGTTAGATCTACGACATATTACCGTGATCGAGCTGGTTGGGGTTTATCCATCTCTGCTGGGAAGAATAGGGCTGAGATTGATGCCTCCTGCGCTGGCTTTGCAAGTCAGGTAAATTAGTCTCCAATAACCATCCCAGAAAGAAATTCTGCCCCCCGTCTCCTCTTTAAGGATCTACAGGGGATACCAAGTAATTTGATCCTCCTCCTCCTCCTCCTCCTCCTCCTCCTAGGAATAAGTATCTTGTCCCTATGAGTGCAAGTCTGTTACTGGCACACTCACCCCAATGTAGAGTGGAAACCCAATTCCTATCCAAGAGAAAGAGACTAATTGGCACTGTAACTGCTTTTCAGTGATAACAGTTTTTCTTCTGGCTTTTACTCAGAGGAGTGCAGCGCCTCAGCTAGATAGCTATCAGAGTAACACCATCCTCTTAGCTCATAGATGTTCCAGTTGTGGAGGGTTAGGATGAGTCCCAAGCCAACCGAGGGATCTCCTGGCAGAACTGGTTTGCTGGCTGAAATCTCCCAGTGGCAGAGACAAGGGCAGGGGGTGGGGAAGGTGAAGAGGTGAGGTGACATTTCGGTTTTGGGACTTGTAAAGCAACAAAGGAAAATGTGTGGCCAATGCTGCACTCAAGATGAGTGTTGCAATTGCACAGCTTTTTTCTCTTTATTTCAGATCGTAAAAGGGGGTGTTTCTATTGTCATATTGGTATACTGTACTGTATATTGTTGGAAGAGAATTAAATTACAATGGGTAGGAAGCATGCCCATACACAAAATTGCTGCTTCTTAAAAAGGGATATTATATATGTGTGTTTCCCTTCTCAATCTCAGGTTGTTGCTTCGTATTCCTCACTATAAGTTCAGTATGGTGGTGGTCGATAAACACGGCGTGGATAAAGAACGGTACCCTTTCCCAGTTACCCCTGCTCAGCTCTTTGCTCTCATTGACACTTTCCCTTTGAGAAAAGAAGAGATGAAATTACAAGCAGAATCCGGTACATCCTGTCCCTAATTCAGGAGTACAGCCATTTATATGCCAGTACTTTTGCTGCCTAAATTTCTCCTGGTGCTACACAGAGCATAGAAGTATGGAAATCACTGCTGTACAGATATATATATATTTGGAAATGTGTATGTGTTTAGCCCCTTTTTCATATAACATTCGGCTGATGTCCCTTTATTTTCAGAGATTCATTCTCTTCTGTGGAAAGTTTTGTGGAAGTATTGAATTGCTTTGATTGACTCTTAATGTTAACTTTTAACATTACTTCCCGTGTAAATGTTTCCTTTAATTTTTTAGATCTTTTATTAATAAAATATTGTTTTGCAATTCTATAGTGCTAGTCTTAATAAATGGGGTATGAAGTCGTGTGCTACACTGTTTGGACCACTGTGACATTTTCCTGTTTCAATGGATTTGTGTTTTTTTAATCGCACAAAATTCATAATCTCTTTCCACCTCAAAAGCAAGCTTCAGTTGTCATTACACTGATGAGCAGTAGAGCTCCATACAGGGCAGAGCACAAAGCAGGAGTAATACACCCCATGTCCTAGCATGTAGTTTTATCTACTCTTAGACATTTTACCTTAGATGTGAAATGTTGCCAATGTTGCCACTCTGAACAGTTCTGCCAATGGTGAGGGATGATGGGAGCTCCTAAACATCTCCTTCCTCAAAACAGACCCAAATTGGCTACTTGGGTTATTGGGGAGTTGGCAAAATTGAAACAGGTGGCCTGTAGGAGCTGAAAGGCATTGGCGGAAAACCCAGATTGAAACAGACAAACAGTGAAAGGCCTTTGGAAGGCTTAAGGCAGCAAGGAAATCATTTTTCTCTACCACCATTGATTTGGCACAAAATCGCCCAGGGCAGCTTTTCAGAATAGTCAAAAGTCTACTACACACTGATCCACTGGCAGATAACACAAATCACTCCGTATCTTGCAGCAAAGAATTTGCACAACACTTTGCAAGCAAAATTGAACAGATCCGGGTTACCTTGGATGCTGCTATTGATCCAGAGCCTGTAAACAAAACACCTCACACTCCTTTCCTGTATTAATGGATGACTTTCAGCTCCTACAGACAGATGATGCAGTCAGGATCCTTGAGGAGATGAGGGCTACTACATGTGTGTTGGATCCATGCCCCTCATGGATCACAAAAGCTGCCAGAGAAGGTATGGCAGATTGGTTAGGAAGAGTAGTGAATGCCTCCTTACAAGAACAGGATTCCAGCATGCTTAAAGAAGGCAAAACCATTGTTTAAAAAGCCCTCAAACCCAATGATACTGAACAATTACCGACCAGTATCAAATATCCCATTCTTAGGGAAAGTTCTAGCATGAGTTGTAGCCTCACAGCTCCAGTCATTTCTGGATGAGATAAACTACCTTGATCCGTTTCCGTATGGCTTCAGGCCTGGCTATGGGACTGAGACAGCACTGGTTGCATTGGTAGATGACTTACACAGTGAAATGGATAGGAGATCGGTGTCCCTTTTGGTTTTGCTTAGACCTCTCAGCTGCTTTTGATACTATAGAGTCTAGACCAAGGCATCTTCCTGACTCGTCTCTCTGAAATCGGAATTGGGGGTACTGCATTAAAGTGGCTCCAGTCCTTCCTGCAGGAAAGAATGCATAAAAGTGATTCATGTTGGACACCATAGCCGCTGACCTGTGGAGTTCCCCAGGGTTCTGTTCTTTCTCCTATGTTATTTAACATTTATATGAAATCACTGGGAGAGATTATCAGGTCTTTTGGGGTTAAGTGGCACAAGTATGCCAATGATACCCAGCTCTGCCTCTTGTCACTTTTGTATTCTAAGGGAGCTACTATCTCAACTTTACATGAGTGTTGAGCTGCAGTAATGAAATTGATGAGGATGAAAAAAATGAAACTAAACCCAGGCAAGACAGAGGTATATACTCTAAAATAAATAGAGGGGCACTTGTTTTCCTTCTCTATACATCTTGTAAAGTATGGACATTTTATTGTATATGAAACCCAGTATCATAGATGTACACCTGTTGAAAAATTATTGCACAGCAGTTAAAATGGCAAAAGACTTTAATTATACACAAATTAAGATAAATAAGGTGAGACTTTTTTTCCAGCAAGCCACACATCTGAATGTATAAATACCAACTAAAGCACACTAACAGACCAGTCCTGTGTTGAAAGAAAAGTGTTCCTGATTTTTGGCAGAACATAATAAAAAGCAATTTCATTTCAATCAAGTTTATATCCAGCTTTAGTGTGCCATTAACGATGCATTCAGAAGATACATTGGAATGACCTCTGAGCATCACTGAGATACACACAGCATTTGCTGCTAACATAAATGGAACAGATGTCTTTAATATATCTCACAAGCCATCTTAAAGAATGTTATGTGCTCTCAATTAAAAACCCATTTATAGTGATCGTAATAAATGGGTCACTCACCCCCAGAGAGTTTCCATGACTGAGTAGAGATTCAAACCCAAGACTCCTGAGTCCTATTCTATCACTGTATCCATGACCCCATCCTGGATAACTTGTCTTCCAGCATTGCTTACCATATGCCTTGGGATATTCCCAAGCAGAGGTTTTCACCTGCTTAAGATTCCCCACAAATGGCATTGAGAGAGATCCTGCCTAAATAGAATCATATTCTGCAAGACAACAGGAAAGGCACACATTTAGTATAATTATTGCAGCAACTGAATCATGCTAATTCACTTCTTCACTTAAGAAGGAGATAAGGAGGCAAAAAAAAAAATCCAAGTCTTTTTACAAATGGAGACTCTGCTTTCATTTCCTGGGGCAGCAGTTTGTTGCTCTGCATGGTGCTACAATATTATAGGTGCTAGTCAAAAGACATGAAATCCAAGGCCAGTTGGTACAGGCTTTGGAGCATCTTAAGATCAAGATATAAAAATCATCGTCATGTAGAACAGGAGTAAGAAAATGTGGCCTTCCATATATTCTTGGAGTGCTACTTCCATCATTTCTCACCACTAGGTACTTTGGCAAAATCCAAAAGGTGCCGAAGGCCCCCAAATTGGAGGGCCACACTTGAACCACTGCAAACTTAGAACCTGCCTTATCTTAGGCAATTTTAAGACTCTATATTCCTGGGCACCTGAATGCCTTCACATCCCCAGCACTGCTACAAAGCTCAAAAGGACAAAGAACAGGAGTATGGACATTAATATGCTTTGGCAGTTTTCAGTGCAATCTAATAATGTATCTAATGAGCACTAAAGGCCACTGATTTCAGTAGGGATTCAAAAACAGATGCAAGATTGCAGCCAACATCGTTTTACAATTCCATCACTCATGAAACAAAGCCTCTGTGTACCTCAAAGATACTACTAATTTAAAAACCCACAACCAATTGTATTGCATTAAGTAGGCATATGTAAGAGTGCACTGGAAATCAGTCTCATTTGACATTAGGCTTTTAAATGTATTATATTTAACTAATATAAAATGGGACAAAAAAAAGAAGAAACCACTGCAGTAGAATGTTGAGAAACATATTTGCATGACCTAAGATAATTGTCAGTATTATAACATTTCTATGGTCTGGTTGTATGGTAAAATGTAGAGATGTAAAAATATGCAGAAGAACATTGTAGAAGTTTTAGTACCTTATTTCCTTATTAGTTTCTGATTTTTAGGCATTATAATATGGTAGCCAAGTCAAATGGTAAAACTGATCTTTAATTATAATGTTTGGGCTTAATATATACACACACACAGGTTTTTAACCTAGAGAACACTTCATGAAACAATTAGAAACCAACCAAACCATTGATTCAGTCACTGGAAGTAGCTGGAATAAACTGAAAACAAAAAGTGAGATATGCATCTGATTGCCATCACTTGTTTAAAAGATGCAACAAAATGGTCCAATTAAAAAAAGAGAAAAGATACCCACAATACAGGTTGGTACTGTGCACAGTTACATCATCCACATCTTGAATCTCTTGGGGAGCTGCTGGCTATTTCACAGTATAAATTCTCATCAAATATCAAGGCCATGAAGTACAAGATATAAACGGAATAAATAAATTCTGAACACTAAAGTAGCCCCAAGTTACTAATGTTCTGCTTTTCAGCCAGCACTTTGACTCATCCACTTACTGAAACAAATCCTTGACTAAGAAGCTTCTTCTAAAAGGTAGTTACAAATGAAATTTGGAGCACCTGCTGTATTCTAGCTTCAAATAACTCAAAATAAGGTGTCTCTGCCCCCCCCCCGACACACACACCCAATATATGCAGTGCTATGAAATATAAGGCTTTTATATCTTCAGTAGACTGAAATGAAAAACTCACATATGGGTTGGATCCAGCATTTGTCATACCTCGGCTTTAGGTCAAAGACCATACAGAAGAGAGGTCCTGCAACAAAGGGATGAAGGAACTAAACCTGTACAACTTAAGGAAAGGAATTAGGGTGATGAAACACAGTGATACTCTTTCAGTGCTTAAAGGAGAATCTGTTCATGCTGCAAACAGTATCTTCAACAGGGAGGTAGATTTGGGTTACACATTCAAAGAAGCAATACAGTTCAGTTATCTAATGTGGTTGTAGGATATCCTACTTTGGAGGTGCTCACAAAAGATGAGACAGGCACATCCTGTCTCAGGGCAAAGATTAGATTAGGTGCTTGATATCTCCCAGGCAAACATGAATTCTCTCTTCCTCTCCAACTATATCATGTCGTTTGGGAAGGACTTAAAACTTTATTTTCAAAATAAACAAGATAACATGATGACGACGATATTTTGATCATTTGCTTGGTGCCTTCTGTTCCAAGCTTTTACAGCAGAAGGAAGTACTGAAATGCAGATGATGTACTGTTGACTATAGATTCTTGTAATTTATACGTCAGTGCACTCTGCTAGTCTCTAAACCCCCTCAAACAACATGTTTGAGAATGGGTAAGTGGAGGACAGATTATTCACAACTTAGCATTTATTGGGAACCATTCCCAGAAATTCGGATCCAGAAGTGAGAGGGAAAATATTTATCCTTGAAGCTTGCCTGAAATTTGACTGGCACTCCTGTAGCATGTTTCAGCTGATAAATTTGTTAGGAATGGGCTTGTATGGAACAGCCACAGCTCACACAGTTTCACACATTTACAATCCACATGATTTTCTGCAAAATTATACTAAATGAATCATAACTTATAGGAACTGCTTGATTCTGTAGAGGATTTCAGTAGGTCTTCTTCCAGCTATTCTGTCAGTCTTGTGCTCACTTTGCTGACTTCTGCTGTGCAAAGGAGCATAATGATAATGATGCAGATGGAGGAAAGTGCTAAATGCATTTATAATCCATTTAACAAATGTGTAAAGTCTACATTGAAGAAAACTCTTTCTCTTCCCTATTTTACATGTGCAAATAACATCAAAAGGTGCTCCACTATAGGACATCCTACATCACACCATATTGTGATTACAGAAGTAGGATAATGTGTGCAAACCATATTCCTCTTAGAGTCTACGCTTTCCCATGCTGGATCTCAGCATTAACACACCTTCCACAGAATCTCCGGGACAGTCAATCATTCTTTGCCAAAGGCGTTGCTCTTCTCCTTGAGAATCCATCCATTCTACCTCTTGGCCATTGCTTAAACCTGGAAATTGAAGGGTGGAGAATAGCAAAGGTCAGATGTAGTTCCTGCTACCGTGAAATATACAACTGTTTAAAATTCCATTTCATTCCTTCTTTGCTCTTCCTTTCAGATAAGGAAAGAAAGACCTATTCATCTGTTGGCTGAAATCCTGTTCCATAACATAATGCATCATAAAGCTGATGACATCAGTAGGGATGTAATAATGCCTTATGTACAAAACGTGTGTACAGCCATAAAATAATACCACACTTTAAATGATAACATTTAAATTCTAAAGGATATATCTGTTGACTCAATCTATATCATGCTAAGTCTTCCTCTTCTCTAGCTTTATTGTCTTTTTCAGTGATTCTTGCCTCAGCTTTTTTTAAAGCATTGTTTGTTCCTTCTGGGAGAGTTCAGACTTAATGTCATATAGAACTCATTTCCAGCTCTCCTCCAACACCATAGTTTTAATGAACCGACTTTTCCCTGTCAGCTCTCTTCATTGTCTTGCTTTCACCTCCATGTAGGTAGCGAAGCATGTAAAACTAACAAACTGAAGGAACAAGCGTATCCGCAGAAGGCATCTAAAACATAGAGTAAACGCTGCCTCCCATATAACGGGGAGGTCATTTAGGTGATGCATTTCCCACCATGGATAACAAATCATCCAACAGAGTTCTTAAAGACTTAAGTGTTCTCATTCAGCAGTAAGCTGATTAGTTCCTAAAATACTGTAAAAATGCTTCAACAGTTTCCCACCCTTCAAGGAGAAACAACTGCTTGGTCCAGTTATTCCACTTACCACTTCCAGTATTCAAACGAACCCCTCCTAGAAAAATATTGCTGCTAAGGGATTCTTTGTCCCAGACAGTGAGTTCTACACAGACATTATGTATATCTCTCGTATTCAAGCCACCAAATGTGAAGGTATGGTTCCAGTGGGGATTCACAGTCTTTTTTATTACTGGAGTTTTATGTTTGGATGCTTTGTTATTGTCAGGAAGCAAATACCTAAAGGAAAACAGGAACAGGATGAAGACAAGAGGACAGTATGTGTTTGTTATGAATATTTCATTAATTATATACAAGAAGAAAGAACCACTACTATCTAATGAAAAAACATTACTGTGGGATGAGTGAAAAAAGCTATAGAAAGAAAGGCATGCCAATAACACGCAGGATTCTTGTCCGGAGGAAAATAAAAATAACAAACTGGCAAAACCAATCTTGTACCTAGTGTACATGGAAAATATTAGGGAGTAAAAACAAGACAAACCATTTTTAAATTTAAAAAAACCCTTTGAATGTTGTGAAAAGCAGAAACCAGCTATTATAGGAGACTATTTACTGCCAAATAAGTGAAAACATTGCTTAAAGATGAAAGACAGAGAGGTTGAATCAACTGTTTTAATTATTTATCACTTCAGATTAGAGGTTCCCAACTTTGGGTTTTCAGATGTTCTTGGACTACACTTCCCAGAAATCCTGGCCAGCACAACTTGTGGGTGAAGAAGACTTCTGGTAATTTTAGCCCAAGTACTCTCCAGGACTAAAGACTGGGAACCACTGCTTTAGATGATACTGTATACATAATTCTGTTTTATTTTATGGTGACCCCGCTCTAGCAAATGATGATCATGGGGAGGGGGTCTGCTGCAGTGAAGGCAGAATTGTAATATGGCTGGGAGTGAAGGGGCTCCCTATTCCCACTGGGGAGAACGGGCTGCAACTTCTGGGTTGGGGTTTATCATTTTTCTTGTTAAACTTGCTAGTTTGTATTATTAATCTATTTAATTTGGGGTCTTTCATTTGTTGGGCTGGAACTTGTGTTTGTGAGTGGAGATTTGTGTTTGTGGGTTGTTGGGAAGGGTTGTTGTACTATTATTATTAGTCTTTTTTTATATTGCTGTTATTTGTCTTCCTCTCCCTTGTCTGTGTTGTGTGGTTGTGGCATGTCTATTGTCTCCCCATATGGGTGCGCTCAGCGATCACTGGGGCAGGCAGTGCCTATTTGGTAATGTCGGGACGGGGGAGATACGCTCTAGGCCAGTGATGGCGAACCTTTTAGAGAGCAAGTGCCCAAACTGTAATTCAGAACCCACTATTTTTTTTTTTTGCAAAGTGCCAATACAGTAATTTAAACTGTATACAGGTGGCTATGAAGGGGCGATGTCGGGTGCCCACAGAAAGGGCTCTGAGTGCCACCTTTGGCACCCGTGCCATAGGTTCACCATCACTGCTCTAGGCCATGGGGCACATTGCCGGCCAATGGCTTCTCCGTGCCACCCTTGCCCATCCTGGCTGATCAAGACTGCCAGAGGGAGCATGCTGGAATGGGCAGCTGTGATCGCGTCTGACTCTTTCAGGGACAGAATCTTACTGGCCCACCTGAAGGAGACCATAGGATGATTTGTCCAACTATCATCCAGTAGCCAATGTTCCCTTTCTGGGCAAGGTGATCAAGCGGGTTGCTGCGGTAAGGTTCCAGGCATTCCTGGAGGAAGATCGTGTCTTGAACCCATTCCAGTCCGGGTTCAGGCCACGACACAGGACCGAGACAGCCCTGGTTGCATTGTAAGATGACCTCCTGAGGGGGACTGACAGGGGTTGCTCTACCCTTTTGGTCTCCTCGATTTGTCAGAGGCCTTCAATACAGCCTCCTGGGCAGGATGTCTGAGACAGGTATTGGGGAACTTGCTCTGTGTTGGCTCTTTTCCTTTCTTGACAGCCATGCCCAGAGAGTAGAGGTGGGGGTGATTTGTTGGCCCCATGGACACTTTCTTGTGGGGTGCCCCAGGGGTCGGTGATCTCCCCTATGCTCTTTAACATCTACATGAGGTTGCTGGCTGAGGTCATTCAGAGTTATGGGGTCTGCTCTCATCAGTACGCTGATGACCCACAGCTCTCCTTTTCCACCTCTGCAATGAAGGCTGTGTGGACGGACCCTTGACCGCTGCCTGGCTGTGGTTGTGGAATGGACCAGGACTAATAGGCTCAGACTCAAACCCAGGAAGACAGAGGTTCTGTTCCTTGGGGGGTCCCCGGATGGGTACAGTGGCCCTCTCCCCTGTCTGGGGGGTATGACCCTCCAGCTTGCAGATAGAATGAGGAGTCTGGGCGTTGTCCCGGATCCAGCTTTGTCCCTGGAAGCCCAGGTGGCAGCTGTTTCCTGGGCAGCCTTTTACCACCTTAGGCTCATTGTCCAGATTTGCTCGTACCTGGATATGGACTCCCTTCAAACAGTAGCACAGGCGCTGGTGATCTCGAGAAGAGATCACTATAATGCTCTTTACATGGGGTTACCCTTCACTGTTGTTCGGCGATTGCAGCAGGTGCAGAATGCTGTGGCCAGGCTGGTTGTTGGTGCAGGCAGGTTTGACTGCATCACCTCCATCCTGGCCTACTTGCACTGGCTATCTGTTGCCTCCTGAATAAGGTTCAAGGTACTGCTTTTGGTTTACAAAAACCTCCATGGCTTGGTACCTGACTATCTGGTGGAATGTATCTCTCAGAGGTCAGCTTTGTCTTGACGGACCAGAGCTTCGCTTGCCTGTTTGCTCCAGGTGTCCACTCCGAGGGAGGCCCGAAGGGTTTCAACCTGTTTCAACCCATAATCGGGCCTTCTCTGTGGCTACCCCGGCACTCTGGAATAAACAGCCTACGGAGATCAGGCTGGCGTAGTCCCTGCCAGCCTTCAGGAGAGCACTAAAGACCTGGCTCTTCAGGGAGAGCTTCAGTGATCTCTGATTGTACAATTGTGTGTTAGTTTGGTTGTATTGTTTGTTCCTGCCTTTTTTCTTGCCAGATTCTGTGTCTGTTGTGAGTTACTGTTATTGTTTTTATATTTTTTATATTTGTTTTGTTGTTATGTATTAGGCAAGTTGTTTTGGCAATCTGTTGTACACCGCCCAGAGTTCTCAAGCGAAAATTGGGCGGTCAGCAAGTACAAAAATAAATAAAAAAAAAATAGTGAACCCTTGTGAATCAATAAATGAAAAGAGATGAGATGAGATATGGCTCAACACCTTATTTGACAGATAGAGTCCAGATATTTTAGCCCAAGAGTTTTGAAAAGACTTAAAATCAATCACTAAAATTACCATCTAGAATGAAAGTCAACTTGCATAGCCAAGTGATAAAACAGTGGGATCAGACTTGCATCATTAACTGATTAAAGAACAAGAAGTAAGGGCAAAGTGAAAGTGACAGCTAACCTAAGGAAGATAAGCCAATAATGGGTTTGCTGGAAGCTTTGTTTTGAGTCTGGTACTACTACTAATTTATTATTCATCAACTTCCTGGACTAATTATGAGCACAGTCAAGGTAGTCAAAATACAATTCCATAGGGGATAGCAATTACACCCTAGATGCTAACCAAAAGAAAAAGACATAGCTGTAGCTCATAGCTCTATGTGCACAGGGACAGGTTTGGGGTAGTGCTCGTGTACCGTGCTCCCCGCGACCCTGCACTCTCCCTTCCAGAGCTCTCCGAGTTCATCTCGGCGGCACTTTTGAGGTCCCCTCGCCTATTGGTTGTGGGGGATTTCAACGTGCACGCCGAGGCTGGGCTGTCCGGAGTAGCTCTGGAATTCATGGAGCCCATGGCCTCCATGAACCTGTCCCAATTAGTCATCGGACCTACCCATAAGGGTGGACACACCTTGGACCTGGTTTTTGCCTCCACTTCGCGGGGTTTTGATCTGGGGGTCGGGAGGTTGCTGGCCCGGCCCGTGTCATGGTCAGATCATTATCTGCTGACCTTCTCTCTTGCGGTAGTCACCCCGCCCCGCGGGGAGCAGGGCCCTACCATCTGGGCCCGCCCCCGGGGGCTCCTGGACCCTGTGCGGTTTTCGGAGGCCCTCGGGGATGTACCAGACGGTTTGGATGACAATCCGGCCAACTCCCTGGCCCAACGGTGGTTTGAGGAGGTGGCTGGGGCAGTTGACCGGATCGCCCCCAAGCGCCTGATCCGATGCCGAGCCCGCCCGTCTCCTTGGTTTACCGAGGAACTGTGGGCGATGAAGCAAGAGCGGAGAAGGCTAGAGAGCAGATGGCGGAATGCTCGGACGTTTCAGAATTGGGCTGCGGTTAAGGCGTCAACCGGTCGCTATTCTTGTGCGATAAGGGCGGCTAGGAGATCTTTTGTTGCCCTGAGAATTGGTGAGGCCTCGAATCGCCAAGCGGAATTGTTCCGTGTGGTTCGAGACCTCACCAATCCCGGCCCGCCGGGGCCTCCTCCTAGTGATTTCACTAGTGAGTCATTCGCAGCCTATTTTAAATCTAAGATAGAGGCCATCCGTTCCGAGCTGGACTCCGGTTGCCCTAATCCGGCCCCTGTCATGGCTAGTGTCGGGCCACCTCGGTCGCCTCGGTTTGTTGAGTTTGGGCCTGTTACATCTGTGGATGCCTCCAGGGCCCTTGGACACTGCAGGCCTGCGGCCTCTCCGTTCGACCCTTGCCCTTCCTGGCTGATTAAGATCGCAGGGGGGGAGCATGCCGAAATGGGCTTCACTGATTGCCTCGGCCTCCTTCAGAGACGGGATCTTTCCCAGTCTTCTGAAGGAGACGGTGGTGAAGCCCATTATTAAAAGACCCGGCTTGGCTGTGGACAATTTGTCCAACTATCGTCCCGTAGCCAATGTTCCCTTTTTGGGCAAGGTGATTGAGCGAGTCGCCGCCCTGCGTCTCCAGTCGTTCCTGGAGGAGAACCATGTCCTGGATCCTTTCCAGTCCGGGTTCAGGCCGCGTCATGGGACCGAGATGGCTCTGGTCGCGCTGCACGATGATCTGTTGAGGAGGGCTGACAGGGGTTGCTCTACCCTGCTGGTCCTTCTGGACCTGTCAGCGGCTTTTGATACCGTCGACCACGGTATCCTGCTGGAGCGGCTCTCGGAGGTAGGGATTGGGGGCCAGGCCTTGTGCTGGCTCCGGTCCTTCCTTGAGGGCCGCACTCAGCGAGTGAGCTTGGGGGGCGAGTTGTCGGCTCCCTGGACACTCTCTTGTGGGGTGCCTCAGGGGTCGTCACTCTCCCCAATGCTCTTTAACATCTATATGAAGCCGCTGGCTGAGATAATCCAGAGTTATGGAGTCTGCTGTCATCAGTACGCTGATGACACGCAGCTCTATCTCTCCTTTTCCACCAGTGCAGTGGAGGCCGTCCGGACCCTTGATCGTTGCCTGGCTGCGGTTCTGGACTGGACCAGGACTCACAGACTCAAGCTCAACCCAGGCAAGACCGAGGTTATGTTTTTCAGGGGCTCGTCGGAGGGGTACTGTGGCCCTCTTCCCAGTCTGGGCGGGTCCGCCCTCCAGCTGGCGCAAAGAGTGAGGAATCTGGGTGTCGTCCTGGACCCGGATCTGACCCTGGAATCTCAGGTGTCAGCCGTGGTCAAGTCAGCCTTTTACCATCTAAGGCTTATCGCCCAGATTCGCCCGTACCTCGATGAGGGCTCCTTGAGGACTGTGGTACAGGCACTGGTCATGTCAAGGCTGGATTATTGCAACGCTCTCTACATGGGGCTCCCCTTGAACCTTGTTCGGTGATTGCAGTGGGTCCAGAATACGGCGGCCAGGCTGGTGGTTGGTGCGCGCCGTTATGACCGCGCCACCCCTATCCTGACCCGCCTACACTGGCTACCCGTTGCCTCCCGAATAAGGTTCAAGGTGTTGGTTTTGGTTTACAAAACCCTCCATGGCTTGGCCCCGGCTTATTTGGTGGAGCGTCTCCCCCAACAACTTGACCTGGCCCAACCCACCCGTTCTTCGGTGGCCCTTTCACTGCGGACCGTCACCCCGAGGGAGGCCCGTAAAGCGAGCACCCGCGGACGGGCCTTCTCGGTGGTGGCCCCATCTATCTGGAATAAACTTCCCAGCGAACTACGGCAGGCTCCCTCGCTGGCGGCGTTCAAGAAGAATCTTAAGACCTTTCTCTTTCGGGATGCCTATGGCGACGTTTAGGGTCCCCGTCTGTTTTTTTTTTCCTTTTGTTTTTTACCTACCTATCTATGCTCGGACATTGCTGTTTTAGCTACTTGTTGTTTTTATTTGTTCTTATTTTAATGTTGTGAACCGCCCTGAGTCCCCTTTGTGGGAATAGGGCGGTATACAAGTGTGAATAATAAATAAATAAATATACAGGGTGGATTAAAAAAGTATTGCCAACGGAATACAAAACAAATCTGTAATACTGCAAAAAAATTACATTAATCCATGGTGTGTGGCAACATCTGGAACACTGTGTGCATTTCTCCCATGTCAAAAGCAAAAGCTGGCAAAGGAGGAGAAGAAGTAATCAAAAGTCGGGCTCCTGTACTCTGTTCCTTACAAGGAAAAGCTCAACGACTTAAATTTTTTAAAATTTGTAACTATAGGATGAAAGAACATAAGGTGTCTCTATAAAATGACATACTGCAAGTGCAAATATTATATTAGGCAACCATAGTCCACCAAATGATTTTCCTACATAAAAGAGTCAGCAGAAGCAGGAAGGAAGTGGAAGATCAAAACTTCCCTTTCTCTTTCCTCCTCCTCGAACCCCACAACAAAAACACCCAAATAAGTTATTGGCCAATGCAAAAACATCCAATAGCATGATAAACAGAACACAAGATAGGAGAAATCACCCTTTCACAAATGTGTCAGAAGTGCCTCCAGACTTCACAGCTGTTAAATTCTTGGCTTCCTTGACAACAACTTCTAATATGCCTCCTGATGCTGGTTGTGAATTTGCTTTCTTCACTTTCTTGGAGATTTTCTTTCCTTGAATAAAAATAAAACCAGCTTTGGGAAAAACTCTGGCTGCTTCAAAAATCAATACAAATACCTTCATGCCTGTATCCTGTTTACAGAAGAAGACAACTGCATAAACACTCTCCTTCCTCTGGCAAGCTTCCTTCAATGAATCCAGTCTCACACTGATTGCAAAATGTATAATGTGACTATCCATGCATTTAGTGAAATAATGGGAGGTCTGTCATTGGTTACATGATTGCCTTTCTCTTCCAGATGTGTAGCCACGACTCACTGCAGCTAGCACTGTTATTTACCCAGGACACTATGCACTCCTTTATATCTTATCTAACATGATCCTGAATGTAAATAGTTTAGCTTTTAGTATGATCCTCTCTCTTAGATAAAAGCAATCTTTGAACATTTAATCAACTCTCTCAAACCTATTAACACAGCATATAAACTAGAATCATAGGATCATCAAAGGATAACTGAGTAAAAGGTCGAATAAGGCCGTTGAGTCTAACCTGCTGCTCAACTGGGTCAGATTAGTTTAGAAACAGGTATCATTCCGATGTGCTCCCCAAAGGTGTGCCTCTGAGGTCTCAGTCCTCAGCAAAATAACTCTATTTGTGGTTTGAAATTCCTTTAGATTTTGGTAGCTGACTACTAGACAATTCCATTTACCCACAGTTCTTTAATTTGACCCTGTCTATCTGCAGCACAAGATGGTGAATTTTGATCACAAAGAAAACATTGCAGGCTCTTCCAGTCCATGTTCATTTTACCTTGAACCTCTCCGAGTGGGAGTGTCAGATTCCTCTCAGGAGGGGTGTACCGTAAGACAACAACCAGCTCTCCTTTGTATTGAAGGCCAGTGTCAGCTACAACTTCCATCTGAAACATGAATGCAGAAGCGTGTCTTGCTGTAGTTAACATATTCTTCCATTCCAGCATGGAATAAAGGCAGGGAGATCTAAATTATACATGGCAAGCTTGAAAACAGCAGAATGTCAAAAAGTTAAGCTTGAGTTGCAACCCATGGTTTGCGAGCTTGTTAGCGGCAAACGTCTACATAAAATTAAGAACAAGGAAAAACTGATATGGAGCATCCTCAGTAGAACCTACTTCATACAGTTTGAGACCCATTTGGTGATCATTCTTGAATATAATAAGTAGACAGGAAGATCCCACACTGGATGAGACTAGAGCCCCATCTGTTTCCACATTCTCTTCACATTATGGCCAGCTAGTAAGCCCGCGCCAGTCAGACAGCAGGTCATGAGTGGAATTGCAGATTCTGTCACATATTCCCCAGCAACTGATAGACAAGAGTCATACTCCCTTTGATAATGGAAGTGTTATATAGACATCCTGATGAGTAGTCACTGATGGTCCTAACCTCAAACCTGGTACACATAACCCATCCTTAACAGCCTTAGTCTTGCAACAAGGGCTTGCTATTACAAAATTCATGGAGCACCCTTACTGGACAAGACCCATGGCTCACCTCTTTTGTCTATCTCAGAGGCTAGCTCCATGCACAGTGGCACATACGTTAGCATGAGCCAATATCGCAGAAATTTCTCCGGCCCTTTATTCCAACAGTCTAAGGCTTGTGAACATTTACTTGCCAGTAAGAATAAAGCTCAAATGGCAATTTATAACATATGTATCATAAGGGCAAACACGTCTGCATAAAACTTTAATATCCAGCTCAGTTACTAATCCTGTAACCCAATGACAAAATCCTCACCTTTGGCTGAAGGAGAAACCATTCCTCCGCATGATTTTCAAAGTTCCAAGAATCAAAAGGGATCTCCACTTCTCCCAGAAAACTGTTGTGCCCAAATCTGTCATAGTGCCAGACAGAAAGCTGCAAGGTCCGTGTCTCAAGCTGGGTATGGCTGATGACATACTATCAAGAGAGACCAGATCAAAAGGAGCATGTTTGCATGTCTTTGCTTCCCATAACTAACTGTATTGGAGCTTTCAAAGTAATAGTTGTCCAACACTTCAGCATCACGTCCACTTTCTGCAGTGGTCTCTTCTCCCTTCAGAAACACTGATGCCTTTGCACTTTCTTTACTAGCAGTCAAAACTGTTATTAATAAACTTAAATTAATAACCCATTGTTAAAGTGAAGAGGAAAAATGAATAACAATAGTTTTATATTTAAAAAAAGATTTTTGTGTTTCTCTTGAGAAATCTTTAATTATAGCAACAACATACATCACAAAAATTTGGTTAAGCTAATACATTTTAAGGGTTTTTGAATGAACGTTTCACCATCCCATGCTCCTCTTGGATATCTTCAAACAGACCTAATGAACATCCCCCTAAATCTGGGGATAAATATCTTATAGCCTTATATTCAGGAGAGTGACAGCAAAGTACAAAAGAAATATTTCCCCCCTCTGCCACAGCAGACCTCATCGATCAGTGAAAGGTTCTTATAAGGCGAGATTTATGAAACTGAATTGTTTTCTTGAAAGGCTATTTCTCTTGCTGCTGCCTCATTCTACTGTTTGCTTACTAAACAATTACAATCTCAAATGGACCTTTTTACAAATACCCTTTCCCAGTTCTTAAGCATCACCATGACCTCTCTAGCTTCACCCATAATTAACAAGTAGAGGAAAAGTAAAAGGTGATACTGAATTTCCATAAAATCAAGAACAAACAAATAAAAAATGACGTGAGCTTTGGCCCTTCTGTTGCAGCTTCAAATTTTCAACCTTTCTTTGGATCACGAAGGACAGAAAGTTTGTACTTAAAGAAAGATCACAGACATCACAATATACCAAGATTCTAGAACAGAACTGGCAAACTTTGGGGATCCATAGGCCAAGTAAACCCCACGGTGTCCACACCATCCCTATCCGAAATGCAATTAGAAATGTCTGGAATTCTTCTGCCGGCTTCATAAAAACCCATTTTGGTCATTGCATCTTGTTGTAAGGGAGAGGAGGATCACCACTCCCAAGATGCTTTGAGGAGGGTTCATTCTCCTTTATTCCATCCCCAAATAAACGGCCAGGGTACCATAAAAAGAGGAAGGCAAGCTATGTAGGCACTGCCCAACCTTGGTCAAATGAGAAGAAGGCAGCACCATCCTGCTCCATATCCCACAGAATATAAAAGCAGCTCTCAGGAATGTACAGTGGTACCTTGTATAAAGGAATTAATTCGTTCCAAATGAAATTATGTTAAGCAAATTTTCCTTTATACAAATTCCCATAGGAATGCATTGAAAACAGAGTAATCCCATTTTTATGTTGTACAGATTCTCCCCATAGGCGATTATGTTAAGCAAATTTCCCCTATCTCTGGAATTTTTTATGTTGTACAGATTTTATGTTATACAAGCTGTTTGTTATATGTTTGTCCACTGTAACTCCCTCCTGCTGAAAATGTACATCTTGGCCTGGGCTAGATGCAGGTTAAGTACTTTGTGTAGCTCTTTTTAGCAAACAGTATCCAGATACAGTGGACCAGCTCTAACAGGAAATGTAGAATTTGATAGTGCTTAATTTGCTGAATTTAATTATTGGAAGCGAAAAGGAAAGGAGATATCTTCCTGAGAGCACCACACAAAATTGTTAGGAAACATTAAAAATGATTCCAATTATAGTTCTGCTTTGTTATAGGCTAGTGTTCTAACTCAAAACATTTGACATCAATCGAAACAGACAAAAAGCCTTTCATTCTATCTACCAAAGGCACCTAATATATCAGATGGCCACAAAGGGAATGTGGAGGTGTGATGTATGGCTCCGTTCTCACCTTCAGCACTTCATTGAACTCTGGATTAGTGGTATTGCTTTTGATTTTCGTCTTGCGTTTGCTTTGGCGAGACTTGTCCGGCAAGAGATATGTTTTGACATAGCTGTAAATTAGGTAGTAAATCATTAATAGAATACAGCTAATGCTACAATACTTCAAGCACCGAGGAAATTCTTATGACACAGTTGTAATTCCCTACAAAAAAACAAACAGCTTGTGACACAAAGTGGGAGATCTGGCGCTTTACTCACTTTCCGTCTATAAGAATAAAGGACTAATTCTCCATGAAGCAGTGACTATGTACATAGACCACAGTGCTTCAGGTTACACATGACTGTTCCTTTTTCATTTAAAGGGACACACACACACACACACACACACACACACACACACACACACACCAGGCATTCACTCAAACTCCCAATTAATTACCGATGTTATTAAAATCATAAACAAAAGTGCTTTCATGCTTCCTTCCTTTAATATATGTTAATAATAACTGAATAATGGAATTACATTTACTACAAAAAACCAAAGCACTGGCTATCATTAATAGAGTGCAGGTAAAACCCCATCATTTGTATCACTGAAGCTATTCACATCACTATTCTTAATGGATCACTCTACAGCTATCTTCACAGAACAAGCTCTTTTATAATAGCAATCCTATGTGGTAAATTAGACAGTCAACGAGCTGTAGTACTCAGAATACTGGACCACGAAATGGAAGACCAGGGTTCAAACCCTCATTCAACCATAAAATTCAAAGGGTACCTTCACCCAGTCACAGCCTCTCATCCTAACCTAACCTGTGGATTGATCAAGTAAGGTATAGGTAAGCCACCTCTAATTCACTGGACAAAAAGCAGGATCAAAATGTGACAAATAAGATAAAATGAAGTCATGTAGACACTTTGAATATAGCTGCAGTACTCAGTCTTTAATTGCATGATGTTCCAAGTTCATAGCCACAGCTTAGGTTCATTTTGAAAGATACAGTACACTTCCAGAAGTTTAAAGATCAGTTAGAAAAGTGGCATTGACACAATCCACATATGCCTGATGTCAGGAAGCAATAAGGAGAGAAAAAACAAATATCAAAAGCCACCATAATCAATGCTAACATGACACATATGCAGCCATGTGCGTAGCCTCAGTATCTACATAGGTGTTGAATTCAGTGCAAAGGGAAACAGAATGTGGTTCACCATAAAATAATTCTAGAGGTATTATGCAACAACAAAGATGTTCATTCCCCTGAAACAGATTTGTTTATCGATAGCGTATGAGAACCAGGGTTTGATCCTGGTCTCATTGACCATCACTGAAACCACAATTCTTAGAAAACATAAAACACAAAGTGGAAACTTCTGCTTTTCTGCTTGTAGGTTCTAAAGATGAGCAGCAGCAGAAGCGTACAAGTATAAGGTTCAAATGGGACATTCACACAGTGGAAAACCAAAGTTACTTGTTTCCTTGCAACTGGCTTGTAGCCTCTCTTAACCTTCACTGCAGTTTTTAATTCACTGTACTGAAGGAGATTCATCATGAGGCTGAGTTTTGCCAATTGACTACAAATGAATTGTGAATGTCTGTGTCTCATGTACTCCTAATTGCACTTTCACAAGTAAACAGTGATCGAAATCACAAGATTAAATAACAAATCAGCTTGGAGGCCTTTATTTGGCATTTACTTTGGGGAACTGCAGCAACTTTTATCATACGCAGTAGTTGTGTCAAATAAAACTTGATAATCTTTAAATTGCTACTGGATTCATTGCTTGTTGTGGCTGCCATTGACTAGCATGACTACACAACCCCCAGAAAGTTTAAATAAGACGTTTAAAAGAATCATCTTCACTTACGGGTCTGTCCTCTGCTTCTTTTCATCAGCTATTGCCAAATTTTTGCATTTTTTAACTAGGATATTGAGAGCGCCGGTTTTATAGCTGTAGTTGATTTGGAGGCAAACTTCACCACTGATCTTCACATTGCCATAGTCCCCAGTTTCACTATAAACACTCATCGTGCTATTAATGCTGGTCTGAAAAAGGAAATGAAGATGTCTATCAAGCTGAGTCAGGTCATTTAAGAGCCGTATTTTTAACATAGTCAAAATAACTGTTCATATCTTTTTCTGGGATGTATCTAAAAATGATAAAAATGAGCAAAGAAGCATTATATTATAGAGGATTCCATGGGTATAGAAACCTTTTTTTAATTTCAAGTTTTGCTGAAATAGTTCCTCTTCCAAGCAAGTCAACATTGTTATATGCCTCCCAGAGACCACTTGGCAGTGGGGTGGCTAATATATATATATGTAAACAAACAAACAATTCTGCATCATTCTCCTCACTCCTGCCCCAGATATACACCTACATGTTCTATAATCCTGTAAAGCCAACAAGGTTGAGAGATTAATCCAAGAGTACCCCAAAACACAAAAATGTAGAGGTCTCTCCATCCTGGTCAATGATTCCCAATTACCAGATTAAGCAAAATCAAATCCAGCCTTCCCACTGGCTCAATAATGGATGGCTTCTGCATGTCACTATTTTTATTCTTAAAAGTCATTCTGCAAGGTCTTAGAAATGTGAGTGGATGTTTTGATCTCACAAGAATTGCCTCTGTGTGTTTTCAACTGCAACTCCCATTTTCTTTAACCCCTTTTCCACACTTTCTGTAAGCTTTTTAAATTTTTTAATTTATTTTCTACAATTACATAAAAATATATTGCTTGTCTCCTGTCATGTTACCACTTCAATTACAGTTTTTCCCAACATTTGAGCCCAGTATAATTCATATCCCTTCCCAGCTAAAATGAGCATACTTTCATACTTACTTTCCTTATTATCTCATCTCTATTCTATCTATCTTTACTTATATCTATTTTTAATACAAAGAATATAGCCTATCTAGTCTCAACAATCTATTAAAACTCAATGTTTAGCACTTCAATACCAAGCAATTTAGGATAGATTTGGCTTATATATATATTCTATATTTCATCCACAGTATATTTACCCTTTCTTCCAATGAATGCCTAATTTCAGCAACCATCACTAATTCAAGTTAATACTTTATGGTCTATATGTTCCACTTTATGCAGAAGTTCTTGTCTATACCTAACTGCTTCTATTCTTTTAAAAATCTAACAGATTAACATTTATTTAAACAATATATCATGTTTATCTTCATTTCCATTTACTGTTTCCCATATCATACCAATTAACTAGTGGCCTTAGGCAATCAGAATACATGAAACATTTTTTATATAATAGATTCACTAAGCCAGAAATTCTTTTTTTTTCTTTTCACAGGTAGCTCCCCCCTTGTCAAATCCTTTATCTTCATGAGTTGTTGTATTATCTTGATAGTAACCTTGATGGCTGCTCTGCTACTGAAAAAGTTCCAAAATTTCCTCTTTTCGGCACCCATATTAAATAAAACATATGTGCTTATCATATTCCGTGGACTTAGTACATCTAAGGGTTTAGTCTGTACCATTCTTGTCATGTTTGTCTTCATGTTGAGATCCACCCTTTGTTCTCGTTTAATCTCTTGATTCAAGCTGATTTCAGTAGATGTGTTTATCATATTTTGTGAATTTGGCATATCCAAAGATTTATCCTGCATCAATCTTGTTGTGTTTGTCTGTAAATTAAGATCAGCTGTCTGTTTTAGCACAATCTCCTGATCAGAACTAAATTCAGTTTTATCTAGAGACCCAGTGTTATCCACCACTCCATCTTGAATTATCTGTTTTGCCTCTGTGACTTTATCAGAATTGAAAATCTCCATATCTTCAGAGGTTGAGTCTGTATAGATATCTATAATTTTTTGCAAACTGGATAGAATTATGTTGTCAAAATCTTCTTGTGAGATGTTCTATCAATCCTTTGTATTTTATAGCTCACAAGAAAGGGTTAATATTGCTTGTAATAGTTTCTGCCACTTAGTTTCCAAAAAGAGAGGTACAGAGGAGAGTAACTGAGTAGTGAAGAACAGCCTTCAATCAAAGAACAGCCTTTAAGCGTTGTTTTCAAAACATGCGGTTACTCCAAGGTCAGATGATTTTTTTTGGGGGGAAAAACAACTTTCCCAACACTGCTCTTAGTTAATATAAAAAGCAGAGGCATAAAGAAGTTTCCTTTAAATTTTGTCTTTAAATTCACCCCATATAAAGAGCAGCAAAGGCATAAAATATTTTTTCACAAGAAGTGGACAATCGAGTAACATTTAGATGTGAACTGCTTTAAGTTTTCTTTAAATATCTCCATAGCCTGTATTTAATGAATTCTGAATCTGATAATTCAGTATCCAACAGTTAATTTCTATGGGCATTTCTTAAACTGCAGCAATTTGCTTCCAAAAGTTAACATGGTTCGCATAACAGTGCAACAAGATTGCAGCTGATGTTTTATTTCTATAAACTGATCACTTGCTACAGAATAGAGACTGACATTTGGTTCAATCTTATTTAGTATCATATCTGTGCCTAATATTCCTTCCTCTGGTATTTCCTTGAGTCCTTCCCAAAGAGGTAAGGCAATCCCATAATTTTATTGGGAATATATTATGCATTTTCAAATGTAAAATGATAGTATTTAGGAAAAAATTGTTTGCTACTCTCACTGTTTTTTAATGAGGCAGACAATACAAAAATATTTTAGCTACCTATGAGAGAGAAATGAGAACATCGGTACAAAAGAAGAAAAATAAAAACATGAATGTGTCAGAAAACCAAAGAGAACTTACAGTATCACCATCTGCTTCTGGAACATTTAGATAGGTCCATTTTTTATCAGAACCTGAAGGAGAATTCTTTAAGAGAATGAAAAGGAAAGAAGTAGAAGGTACGGCATTATGGAGTTGCCATAGGAATACAGAAAAGCAAGGACAGATTTTAAAAAAGATAATTGCATACCAAAGATATGGTAATGAAGTGCTTTGTACAGACGAGATTACACACACACGCACACACACACACGCACACACACACACACACACACACACACACACACACACACGCACGCACACACATATTCCTCTGTAACATTGAGACCAATCAGAAAAAGTAGTTATTTCCCTCCTAAAAAACTAGAGGTGATTTGAAATAAAAATAGTCACTGTGAGAAAGAAGACTGTGGCATCTACTTACTAACAAGCATCAATCAAGATATTTTAAGGTAAATTCTTAACAACTCCTTACAAGTACAAGTGATGTTAATGTGTTGCTTTTATGTCATGTGCGTTTCAATCAACAAATAAAATGCACACAAAATACCAAGTAAAGTAGTTTACCCTCTATGCAATGCAGCTGTTCTACACTCAATATACATTTTTGTTGTGTGTATGTCATACCTTTACTTGTACTCTAACTGTGATACAATCAGCAAAACCGCCAGTGAGCCTTAGCAGTAGCATTGCAAAAGACAAGGTCCCAAATTACAGCTTGGGGAGACGGGATGCAATTTGTTGGACTCTCCTTTAGCTCTGTTCCAACCAACAGATTTTGTAATGTCTGAACAGAGGGCTTCTGTTAGGGCTCACTTTGCAATTATTTTTATTGCTCTGAGCCTTTGTACACAAACTGAGCTGCCATTACCTCTACAATGCATGTTAGCAGAGCAAATATTAAGGGAGTTAAACCAGAGAGCAAAAGTTAAAAGATCTGGAGTGAACTGTAGTGCACCGGAAGTGCTTCTGTGAAATGATGGTACTGATGCTCCCATCCCTAAGGGACTCCTTCTGCTGCCACCTGCTTCTGACATGAAGCTTTTGGGTGAGTTGGTTCCTTTCTGTGTCCTTCATCCTTCTCTGACACACACTGTGGCTGAACACCAGCTGAAGGCTTTTTCTCAAGTCACCAACGTTATATTTTAAAATGTCTGTGAAACAGGAAATTCTAAAAGGGTGCAATCTACTATCAAATACTCTGCTTCCATGAAAACATGATTAGAGATGGGCACAAAGTGCTTTGTGCTAAATCAGTACAGGGGCTTCTCCCCATCCTGCCTCCACTTCAGACAGGCTGGTTGCCAAAGGAGGCAACATGAATCTGGTCAAAGGAGCCCATATTTTTAAAAAATCATTAGATTACACCCAATCTTGCACCAAGAAACTGCATTGCTTTTTAACTTTATTTTGCTTGTTTTTATGAGACAAACACCAAACACTGACACACCCCCACCCACCCACTTTCCCTCCAGTATACAGTAAATGCATGGTACACAGAGTTGCACTTCTTTCTGGTTTTGCCCCCTGATGGTCATAGGTGTATAAGACAATTGTAAATCCAATTGAGGTCCATGTCTGCTATCTTCAGGAAAACAGAAAAAAACAGATACATCACCACAATCGGGTTTTCCAATAGCACCTTTCCTTATGTTCGTATTCAAAGTTGTCTTTAACAACAGAGCTTCCCAGAAGTTTTTAATATCAATATTTGATTTTTCTCTTCTTGCTTTCTCTTTTTTTGTTTTTGTATTATTTTTAAAATATGTATTGCCATATGCGTCTATGGTGGGAGGGTCTCCAGAGTTTTAAGTCTTAACTTAAAAACCATCCAGATTACTGATAAATGCATACAGTAATGGAGTGATAGATAAATAAATAAATAATAATTTTAAAAACCCAGTGGCCTGATACATCATTGTTACTATAACAATAAAGCATTGTTACTACAATTCTCCCTCTTGACTCAGGACATCTGCCAACATCCTGTACGCTGAGAGGAGTTTCACATTCATTTTATACTTTGAGAACATCTAACATTCATGCATATTAACCACAGCTTGAAGCAATGATTTTAAAGTCCTCTTCCATCCTTTCAAATTTTAGCACAACCCACTTTTGAGTGTCACTTGGATCTGACATACCATTAACATGTTCTGGAATTAAAGTGCACATTTTTCATGTCCAGGGAGTGAAATGCATGGGTTGGGAAATGTTGTTGCAGAGAAGGGCAATTTAGCATAAGACGCAGGCATGTTGTTGTTGTTGTTGTTGTTGTTGTTGTTGTTGTTGTTGTTGTTGTTGTTGTTGTTGTTGTTGTTGTTGTTGTTGTTGTTGTTGTTGTTGTTGTTGTTGTTGTTGTTGTTGTTGTTGTTGTTGTTGTTGTTGCTGCTGCTGCTGCTGCTGCTGCTGCTGCTGCTGCTGCTGCTGCTGCTGTTGTTGCTGTTGTTGTTGTTGCTGTTGTTGTTGTTGTTGTGTCATTACAGTCGTGACCGATTCTTTGTGACCTATGTCCGTGGAGCATATTAAACATAAATTTTGAGAAGTGGGTCGGTCATATGTCTACACAATTTAAGTTTCTAAAGTCAAAAGTTTCTAAAACTTTTGACTTTAAACTACCATTGGTTAAGCTGAAAAGCAACAAAATGAAGTAAGAATGCATCAAATACTGATAATTAACAGTTATGGGTCGGTCATATGTCTACACAATTTAACACACTGCAGGACAAACTCTAAGAAACAAACATATAAAGGTTATGGGGGACTTACTGTTGACAAACCGCTTGTCAAATTGGCCTTCTTTTTTGAGTACCCTGAGGCCAAAATGTCATCAATATCTTCCTCTTCCTCATCAAGGTAATCCTAATGGACAGAGGGTGGGGGTGGGGGTGGGGGAAGTAAAAGCATGTCTGTAAGGCCCTCAAATAGGAAATATGACAATCTGCAGAAAACATTCTAGCTTCTACACAAAAGATGAGGCATACATTAAAAAACAGTAATACTCCCCATGATTGAACAGAAGAATTCCAAAGAAAAATTCCAAAGGGAAGCCTGATGTGCTCTGATTGGGAATATATTGAGAGGTTCAAGTGTATCTCTTTTAGTATGACCAAAAATAGGGGCTTGTTATCTCATTAAATGTACTAGCGCATCCATGCAGATTTATATGCATTGTCACCCTGCTAGATTTAAATGATTTTTCCAAAAGGAGTATGAGGCAAATAGCGCACTTCTGATTTGTTTTACTCTCTTGAAAGCAAAATCCATTGCTGCAACAAAACAAAGGATAATTCTATAACTGTCCTTCCTATTGCTGAGATGTTTATGTAAACCAGTCCTTTGAAAGTTTACATTTCCTTACATTCCGCCTCACACCCAACACCAGAGCCATTGTGCATACAAATGAGTGACTATAGTCCACCCATATGAAGAAGTGGGCTACGGCCACACAAGGCTCTTGCCAAATGTAACGTATCAGTCTTAAAGGTGCAACAAGACTCTGTTGATTTAGTAGACTTTTGTATGCAAAATTGATCCGCCATGGATACCATTCTACTGCACATATGTTAGCCCAAGTCAACCTGCTCACTTGCTCATTAAAGTTTCTGCTCTTCTTTCAATATGAACTGTGGCATGCACAAAGTACTGGATTTGGTTTAACCAAACTTTTGTTATTCTAAAATGATGCAAACATAAAGGCAGCACTATCTGGATCATAGGCTTGATGTGAATTTTAACTCACCAACTCCTGGTCCAGTGCTCCGGGTACAGATCTACTTCTTATGCTTAAAGCATCCTCATTTCCTTCTGAAAATGATGCACTGAGATCTATTTCTGATCTGCTTCGATCTGCAGAATAGAAGCGAACAGGCGGAGGAAAGGAATATTCTAAGTCCCCTGATATGGATCAAGAAAATACTACTTTGATCCCCCCAACCCTACCTGGATATCAACAACTATCCACAGCTATCAACTGCTCCCTTCAATTTTTTAGAGCCATAGATAATGGAGACACTCACTAATGGACTTCCTTTTTATATTTCCTGCATTTTGAAAGGGGGGGGGAGAGAAAAGTATAGTGCACTCAACTGAATTCCTAATAATATTTGCAAACCATTAAACAAAGAAACAAATTAAGCAAACAAAAAACTGAATTTATTATAATAGAAATAAACAGATCAGGAAATAAAACAAGGGGCAAACTTCCTGACGATAGGAAGAAATGGCGTATTCTGGAATGGAATGATAGTCTAGAAATGCTTACAAATAATAACGACATTTATTATGAAGCATGGTTAGCATTGAGCCACCCATGTTTTTTTTACTTTTGAGATGCTATTGTCAAGAGTTCACTCAGCTGGTGGGAAGGGACCACAGTTCAGTGGCAGAGGCATATGCTTACTTGAAGAAGTCACCAGATCCAGTCCTTTTCATCTTTCATTAAAAAGCACTAAGTAACATCCTGTAAAATGCTTACCAGAGGACAAAGATGTCCGGGAAACAGCTATGGAGGGTGTTCGAACTACTTTTCCCCGATGTCTTTTTGCTAAATCTATAGGTATACTTTCACTTGAAGTATACATGCCATTTTCTAATCCAGGATCCTGTACAAATAGAACAAATATACAAATTCTATATTAACAGTTGGTATGTAAAATTGAGGTCTTAAGTGAGTTGACAAGACAAAACGAAAAGAGCCCCATAAAATTCTTCCACAGGAGTTCTGTCTGCTGGCAAAGCTACACTCAGCCCTATGCAAATAATACCAAATTCTCCTACTTTCCATCTGTTTGTTTATATTTATATCTGCAAGGAACATTAATACCACCCATATTAGTAATTCTAAAATAATAATCTGATTTATTTCTTATGTTCTTATGTTCTTATTTGAATAAGACAACAAATATAAGCAAAATTCTGTACCTGAGAAATGGAAAAACATGTTGCATTGCCATGGTAAGGGAAATAAACAAATCCTAGCAAATCCAAGATTCTGGTAGTTAACATGTCTTCCTCATTTGCCCTATGTGGTAGCAGGATCCTTATCATGTCTTCTCTGATGGAAAGCGTTTTATCCGACCTAACAGGTTCTCCCACAACTAACTTCTCAATAAATTGTCTAGGAGTTCTGATTCCCTTTCCATCTATTGAAAGCTAATGCCTTAAATTATAAAACATTGTTGCCTCTAATTAAACAAGAACTCATACAATGGACAAAAAATTGAATTCTGTCATCACTGGGTTGCATAGAAGCTGTTAAAATGAGATTAAGATTAATTTATCTTTTTTTTTTCTTTCAAGTTCTGCTTACAGGGATATCCCATGTAGTCTTTAAATATTGGCAGGCTTTTTACTCACAACTCAAAGAAGTCTCATGCAGCGAATTCTCATAATGAAAAGCATGGAAGATTAGGGGTCCTGAATTTTAAAAAGTCTATTATGCAGCACTTCAGACAGACCTAGTATTTAATATACAGTCCTTGTAGCTCCCCTTGTAGCAATGAGCATGAACCTAGTTCAGAGGTTCATACCAGTTCATCCATGTGGTGGAGCGAGGGAAGCACACATTTCTGCTGTGACTGGATGATCACACAAAGAAGAGGGGAAGAGAAGCAAGTGCTGAATAGTGAGTGGGGGAGCGGTCAGGAAGTGGGGGGGAAAGGCAATGTCCGACACTTCTGGTGCTGCACTGAGAAACTGCCATGAACATCTGAAACCAGTTTTGTGCCCATCTCTATTCCCAATCTCCCATATGGGTACCATTCTCAGAATCTGGGAAAATTGAAAGGGCTGTTATTCCCTCTTTATAGTTCAGATCCATTCTGTTGGTAACCAATCAATTCCTTAGGAATGCAGTAAAAAGATTGGAAAGACCAGCAAAAAAAATCTAGATAGATAGATAGATAGATGCTCCATTGTCCTTGACTCCCTTTCTTAGCCATCCCTTAATTACTAAGATGTTGATAAACAGGTTTAGTTTAAATGATAGAAAAGGTGATTTATATTGATAAGACATTTGTATACACTTTCTGGTCCCAAATCTGGTGGTGAGCAATTCTTAAATCAAGCAAATACGATCTCACCCTCCTGGCTTCAAATATTTCAGTTTGTTTATTTTTCTTGCCTTCACATAGTGAAAGGACAGGCCACTACGGAACTGACTGTATTTAAAATATTGCTACTAGCCTCAGAAAACATAAAGTGAGGGTTGGCTTGGAAATTATACAGAACACCCATTGAATCCCACAATGACAGTAAATTAGGTCCCAAAATAATTTGGGAAAGTAATTTTAGGATGATCATATCCAATGTAAAATGGCAGACTCTATGGAACAAGCCTCCTCTATTGTTGCTGCTATATTTTTAAATACATATTTTTGATCAAAAAGAAGATCTTTCAGGAGTTTGCAGCCAGAAGGAAAAATATTTCTGCAAAAAGCTATGAAGCAAGTGAAATTTAGTACACACCTTGGCCAAACTTCAGTTGCACAGTTCTGCTTCTGTAATGGGAATGATGCTTTCATCAGCACACACTGCTGATGTGAACATTGTGTCATGAATATCTAAGCTTTCATTCTATCATGTAAAAGGGTATGATAGGCTTGTCTCAGTGAAAACTAGGCCCACCCTGGAACTTTATGGTTGGTTGTTTTTTTTACCTTGTTGCAGACAAACCCTGGATGAATCTTTCTCTCGTTGGTAATGTTGCTTGTCTTCCTTGCCCTGCTTAATGGCAAGACATTTATTCAACCAGCTTTTAAAATATCTGTTATAAATGTCACTAACACTATTGTCATTTTCTCTATCCCACTTCACCCTGATTCAATTCCCACCACAATGTACATATTATACCTGAGGGTTATTTCAGGCTTAGGCTAAACCAAATATCTTGAAAGTGCAAAATACATTGTTCTGCTATTATTATACTTCTGCAATCAGTCGACTTACTGTGCTGTTGTCTATAGCCATGCTGTGTGTGCTGGGTGACCTTGAACGAACTGGAGTAGAGGCATTGCTTCGGTTTATAGCACCCACAGCCCCTCTCAGGCTACCTGGCATGTCTTCCTGATCACTGCTGTCCAGTGAGAAGTTGCTTCCCCTGCAGAAACAGTACCAAAATACACTCATATTAAAGGGGGAGGTGAAATACCCAAGGTGTAAAATACATTAACTAGTTAGAAATAAAGAAAAAGTACATTTCCTAATAAACACTTCAAAGAAGAGGATCAAGCACTAGTGTATAATCTTGCACAAGTTACTTAACAAGTACAGTATTCAAATACTACTGAGATTGGACAAGGCTAACTCAACCCATCACCAACTAAGCTTCAAATCTCTCATTTTTCAATTCATCTAGTTTAGTCTCCCTGTAATAGAAATGATCAAATCAACTGAACTTACAATCTAATCACAAATACATCACATAATATGTTAGGAGAAGCTGAAATGCAGTTAAGCTGTTCAATGGGTTATAGACAACAATTTTTCCAGGGAACCATGACACAATCAATCAAGAAGCTACCCTATTCTTTAGCTAGGAATTAGTGACTTCAGACACGGCCACACTGATTTAAAGCCACTTTACATTTTGAAAGGCAAGACAGAGAGGGTAATTGTAATCTAATTTTTGCACATATGTTCAGCTTCTCTGGAAAGAAATATTTATGTTTCTTTGCTGGTTTCTTCTCCTCTCTTGCTCCCCACCCCAACCAGAGCTTTGATTCTGACTTAGCTTGTTTGCTTGCAAGGGTGATGTGGCAACAGAGACAAGTGGATTTAAATTATTGTGAGATCTCTACAGAGACAAGTGACATATTCATCATTCATTCCCCTTCTTCTAATTAATATATGAACTAGCTTCTGAAAACACATTTTGTCAGCTAGTTTCTGAAAAATTTAAAACTATCTGACTATTCTCAAGTTACAAACCCTCAATATTCCATCCAAAGGAAAGTCTACGTGGTCCTCAGAGGAAGACAGATAAAATATCTAATAACCTACTGGTTCTCATCCTTTAGGTAACCCACATTTTCTTGGATTGCAACTCCTAGAAATCCTGACCAGCACAACTCGTGGTGCTAGCTAACACATTAATTCCAAATATCAGTATTTGAATGCAAGGGCTGATTTTAAGTTTTAGCATTATGGATAGGTATTACAGACTTGGGAATATAAATGGTAGCATAATCCTGCTTTGGGAAACGACTATTTGGAGCAGAAGAAACCTGTAGAACAGGAGAAGCTTAGCTGTTCTGAGCAGCTGCTTCTCCATCCCAAACAAGTCCATAGCTGCATCACTTCCCACCTTTTGATTTACTGTGAAGAAAACATATGTCAGGAAACCCAGAAGAAAGAAGAGCAATGGGGAAGGCAGGTAGAAAAATCCAGAGTGAGAGGAATTAGGAAGCAAGGGATGTGGTCTTAAACACACACATGGATTCTCCACTCCAAATGGATCTGTTTGAAGTTGATCTTCCCAAGGGAAACAAAGCTTTTAATGTACACCCCCGCAATTTGCAGTTCCATGCATGTGGACCCTTAGTAAGAATCCCAGATGATATACAGGCCTTCGTGGATGTGCTGCATGCTGAAATGGTTTGACGCATGCATCTCACACACACAATGTGGCATCCACGTTCTCAGCTGACTGAAGAATTCTCCACGGGCAGCTGCAACTTGAGGACATCTGAGTTCTCAAACTGTTTGCTGTTCAACTGCTCCAAATACACCCATCTGCCTGCCCTTTCCCCAAGAGAACTAATATTCCAATCTGCCAACTTCACCGTCAGGTTAATGATTCTCAAACTGAACTGCTTTCCATTACACACCCAATGCAAGCATCATACAACCTTGCAAACATACACAGTTTTTGTTATTAAATTTCAGCCAAAAACACAGAAAATAGTTTCGATCATTATTCTGTCTCCCAGCTCTGAAAAAGTGAAACTTTGTAATAGTCTGCAGTGGGGTTTCTAGAATTGGCACTGCCAGTTAGTACAATGCAGAAACAAAGCAATAATATCTTTAAGCTCTGCTGACATGTTTACTTAAAAACATATCACTTCAATGTCTAAGCAGTCTTCCAGATGTTCTGGCAATTCCATTCATGTTAGACATGATATCTGAATTATACCTCTGCTTGGATGATCCTGTCAAATCATGTTCGGATAAAACTGCTATGAACATGCTTTTTTAAACAACAGTAACTTATTAGAGAACTAGCAGGACAGTGAAACAGTATCATTGGCAATGATAATTCGTATCCACTAGGAAACAAAATGTACCATATCTCTGCAAAACAGATGTTGTACGCATAGTGCAGCTCATTGGGATAACAGTACTTGTGGAGTGTTTAACCCTTTCCTCACAGCTACAATCCCAATGACCCTCTCCTAGTACCCTGCAGTTAGCCTTGCAAAAATTTGTAAGCCATATTAAACAGTGAAGAAATAAACAGCAATTTGTGCTTCAGAGATGCCTTTTCTCTTACCGATCAGTGCTGTGTATACTATGGATATCAGCTTCTGAGGTGATGCTTCTTCCATCTTCTGCTTTCACATTTGCATTGTCTCCTTTAGTCACTGCTTTGAAGATGTTCCTACTGAAACATTTAGAGTTGAACATTAATACTTCCACTTTTTAAAGTCAAAATTCATGCCTTTCATTCATTTGTTGCAGAGAATGCTAACTTCCAGGCTTGTTAAACATTTACTACAGCCTTCTCATTTTTTTTTTTTTTTGCAGTTACACTGTTTTAGTGTAGAGAAGCATGGTATGTGACATATATCTGCATTAGCTTTAATTCTGTAACTCTACTACTAAGCAATATTAAGAATACACAGTATGTAGTCATTAGACACTACTGTTAGATCTGCAATATTTTCAGACTAAAAATCCACTACTGAAACAGACCAAAAACATGCTGACCCTGACAGTGATCAGATGACTTTAAGAAGCCTACAAACAGAAAATGAAATGTATGTTGCCTCTGACTATGGAAGAAACATTCAAATACAGCTATTAGGCACTGATATCCTTATTACCATGGAATAATGGTCTAATTCCATGTAGCAATGAGTTTCATAAATTTATCACATTAAGGAAGACATGCTGACTTCTGTTCATGCAGAATAGCCCATGCATTAGGTTATTTTCAGCTTCCCATCCCCATATTCTAACTGTTATGAGAGACAAGAATACTCATCTTTTCTTTACTGCTAACAATACAATTCTGCCTAAATGTGTTTGGGCAGAGATACCATGCCATGAACGTGGATACACATTCCTTATTGTCTGGTGAAACTCTGTGAGACAGAACTAGTTTATTTATAAACTACATGGTGTAGTAGAGAAAGAAAAACCATGCAAGCACTAAAATGCTGTTCAGTTTCCTTTGAAGTAGATCCTGTTTGTTTATCTCATTTTAAAATGCTTCAAACATAAACGAAGCTGACTATAAATCTTTACTGTAAGAAAACAGTTCCATATTCACCACCTTCTACTATTCATAATAGCCACTTTTACCTGGGATTGCCGAAAGAACTTCAAGCAATATAGTCACCCACCCCCCACCCCAACATAACCACAACAAAAGCGGTTTGGTTCTTACTTTTAAGATTTGGCCCTAAGCAGCAGGTTTGGTCCAGAGTCGCAACCAGACGCTTTTTGCATATGATAAAAGGATGCCTTACCCTATTTTCTTGGGACCACTGAAGACTAATTTTGTCCCACTTGAAAGGGAAGTTAACATATCTTGCTTTGAGGATTCATCTAAACTTCCTGGAGATTGCTCTTGGGGTTTTCTTCCTTCTATCAGTGCAGAGGAACAATCTTAAAAAGAAAAAGAAAAATACGAAAAATTCACTCAGAGGGATTAAAACATGTTGCCTGCATATTTCATAGTTGGACAAGAATTCTTAAGCAATCTAATAAGCCAGCACAGTGGCCATGGGACCATACTGGACCACTAAGTTTGAAAGCATTTTGAAATGATACTGCAAAGCCCCCCCCTCTTTTTTGCAGTTTATTGGTCAACACTGTGTCAACTGATTAAATATTTATAGGTCACCTTCCTGGGTAAATCCATTAGTGGAAAAATAAATCTAAGGAAGGAAAATCCATAAGAAAAAAAATCTCTCTGGTGGTGAACCTTCACAACTCCAGATGTTTTGGACCACAACTCTCAGAATTTCGAGCCTAGATTGCCAATGACAAAGGACTGTGGGAGTTGTGGTCTAAAACATCTGGAGTGCCAAAGGTTTGCCACCACTGCTCTAGCTGGTGGCAAGCTTTGATTAAGATGGAATCCATATGGGTTCATTTGGTAGGACAGTTTGACAGCCTGGGTTCCTTAGTAGAGAAGGCCTTGACACAAGTTCCTCCTTAAAGCACCTCAGAGGGAAGCATGGCTGTGCAGAATGCCATTCTCAGGACATTTTTAATTGGGCACAATCATGTGATGATATTTACATATTTAATTATTTTAATCACCTGCCATTTTGCACTTTTAAAAGAGAGTGGGCCGTACTTTGAGCTGAGCCTAGAAAATACAACAAAAGCCATTCAGTTTTTGACTGCTTCTGTATCAAGCAGGAAACACAGCACTGTCAAAAAGCTAATTACTAATGACAGGAGCTCTATGCAATTCCTGTGACTCATGTAACCAGCTTCCTGCATGGATGAATACTGCCAAACAGAAAGCCTGAACACAAGTAATGTGCCTTCCTGGGGGGCCAGAGGCAACAAAGAATCTTTGCGTGCACCAAACCACCAAAGAGCATAGAAAGCTGCCTTACAGCAGTCATATACATGGTGCATCTGTTATGTGCTGCCAGGTTGCTTCCAACTTAAGGTTATCCTAAGAATTAATGCCTTTCAAAAGATCCTATCATTAACAGCACTGCTTCTGTCTTATAACTGGAAAATCTCTGGAATTTTTTTACTGAATCCATCTTATGTCTTCTTTTCATATCACTTTCCACATCATTGCCTTTTCTAGCAAGTTCTTAGAGAGTTTAATCATCTTAAATCTTAGCAAAAAATTTAGGGTTGATTTGATATATAACCCTCTTATTTGTCTTTCAAGTTGTCCATGGGACCTGCTCTGGTCACATGGTAGTGTTTCCTCAGCAAGCGTGATAATTTTTTTTTAAAAGTGAAGCACAGATTAGATACAGAAGAATGCCAGAAACAAACTTTTCTATCTGAAACTATTCCTATTATATAAAAGTACAGCCCATATTTTATAACTTAAGGAAGAGATTTTTGAATTTTGGAAAAGTTATTAGTGTCCACATTTCTAAGATTTTATACGTTCTCAGAAAGCACTGTTTTCACTGTAAAGCTGTATTATGAGCTTTGGAACAAAATGACTTGACAATCTTTAGATTAGTGTATATCAAAGGGGCTGCTCCATGCATTCATTATGATAAATCCATCTTGCATTCCAGCAACTAATGCAAGATTAGTTGCTAGAAGGCGGCTATATATCATGATTTTCCTTCTGACAGTATTATGCCTTATGCACACATTATACAGCCAGCAGCGGTTGAGGCCTTAATATTTATGAATCTGTAAAGAAGTGTCTAAGTCTAAAAACTGCATGAACTGGGGCAATATTCTCAGCTAAAAGGGGAAGTAATTTACATGGACACGGAGCTCCTATATACGTACCAATAGCAGGAAAACCTATCCTGTGGAATTTTGATGGGCCCTTTTAAATGTCTCCATTGCAACCTACTATCGACATATCACTAATTTCAACGGGAAGTTTAAGTAAATAGAATATGTTCAATACAAATGATCTGGGAACACTGGCTGCAGTACTGTGAAAGCTAAACAACCACGGAGCTGACCCGCCCATTTGATATGAGGCTGCGGTGTGCCCAAAGAAAGAGAACAAAAATAAAATTGCAGTAGAGGATGCGCCCCTGGCCAGCTCATCTTACGCAGCAGTAAAAACACAAACAGCAAATGGGCGGAAGAACAAAGTGACAGGCATAGAGGTCTTGCTATTTTTACCTTGAGCTTTGCGTAGGATAGATTGTCTAACAACATCACTTCCAAGGAGCTTGGACTGTTTGAAGCGCTTTGCTCTCTCTTCAAAGAACCACTCACCTGTGACTATTCTAAGGTGCCTGCATAAAAGAAACAAAACGGAACTGATGAAATTCTGGTGAAACCAATGTTTCATGGCTTTCCTCTCAAGCTTTTTTTTTAAAGACAAGAAACCATGGATTATCAGAAAGATCAACTCCTCACAAACAGGGTTTCTTTGAAAAGTTTATTAAAACATCTTTTACAGGAGTAACAGAATGATTCTCCATGGGTTCAAACCCATCCCAAAGGAAGCAACTGCGGAAAGAAACATTTTTTTGACGAAGGGACAGAAAAGAAAGGTACTGAAACCTTTGCCTAACTGCTATTTCTCATTCCAAGTAAGCGTAGAAGCATTTCCGACTACAGCAGCTCAGCCCACTCTCCTAGCAAGGTTGCCACAGTGTTCACTTGAACATTTGCACTGAACCCTTGAAAATGACAATGGCTCTCTCTTTTGGAAGTATGCCTACTTTCACAAGATAATTTATTACAAATAATTAATGGGCTAAAAGAAAAAGCTTCTGAAAGTTTTTTTTTAAATGTGGGGTCATCCTAACCAAGAGGGAGCTGAGTTAACAATGATTGTGAGTGAAAGGCTGCCTGATTTATTCTAATACAAATGAGGTGGGACTCTGGAAGTTGAATCATGGCAACTGGACCTCATATTCTTGAGAGACTGAAAAGTTTCGCTGCTCATCCAAACACCTGAAGCTGAAAAAGAAGACCAGTTGCCATGACTCCACTTCCAGATAAACTCACCAGGATAACTGAGAATCTTCACAGACACAGGAGGTGGGATTTCTACATCTTAGATCAGTGATGGCAAACCTTTTAGAGACTGAGTGCCCAAACTGTGATTCAGAACCCACTAATTATTCGCAAAGTACCAATACAGCAATTAAACCTAAATACAGGTGGCTGTGAAGCAGCAATGCCGGGTGCCCACAGAAAGGGCTTTGGCACCCGTGCCATAGTTTCGCCAACAGTGTCTTAGATGGCAAACTGTTCCAAAATGTAAAACCTTCTAACTTTGTGATTTTTACTTAAGCAATATCATGACTTTTGCAATCCCTAATCCATTCCAGCAGGACTTTCTGGACTACCCTGTCAGGTGTAATATTATTCTGGAGCAATTAGCATCAAAGTAGTATTGATTTACTTTCTAACTGTAACTGGGCTTCTGCCATTTTCATGACAACTACATTGTATAAAACAGGTAAACAAGCCTGATGTCACCAGAGCAGGCAGAATTCTTCAAATCCAAACATTTTATACTTCTAATAACCAGATAACTTGGGAACAGACCCATTACATTTTGACCCTGGCAAAGGATGACCTTAGCAGCCTTCCCCTTCCTTGAGTGAGATCACCAGCTTTGTAATCAATACTGCTACCACTGATTTACTTGTCTTCTCTTTGGGATCTGAAGCCACACACAGCAGCTGGAGGATGCTGCTTCACCTATTTTTGGTGGATTACAAAAAAGGGCCAAGACTTGGCATGTGTGTGTCAGTGCTGAGCCTCTGCAGGTATACGGTGATACCAATCCCACTGAAAGGGACATACACAAAGAGGTTCAAGGAAGTCAGAAAGTTCAGAAATCCAGGGTGTTGTCAAACATGGGGAACCACATACAAACAAATCCTTTGATATCACAGTACACACTCGTGCCAAACTCAAGTATGCCATGGTGTTTTGCAAGTCATTCTTACTGACCTTTGAACACTAGCCACTCCCCTCCCTGTCCATATATTCGTTCTGTGTTTTAGGTTGGAATCAAAAGCAGAAATAATCTTTAAGTCAATGTCCATAAATCAAAAAGTGGGAAGAGACCTCAAGGGCCATCCATTTCAACCCCCTGCCATGGAGGAACCCCATCAAAGTACTCCCAACAGATGGCCATCCAGCCTCTGCTTAAAAACCTCCAAAGAAGGAGACTCCATCACCTCTCGTGGCAGCATATTCCACTGCCAGGAAGTTCTTCCTAATGTTCAAATGGTATCTCTTTTCCTGTAGTTTGAAACCATTGCTCCTAGTCTCTAAAGCCATGGAAAGCAAGCCAGCCCCTTCTTCATTATGACATCATTTCAAATATTTAAACATGGCTATCATATCCCCTCTCAACATTCTTTTTGTAAGAGTAAACATTCCCATATCCCTAAGCTGCTCCTCATAAGATGTATGTTCCAGACCTTTAACCATCCTGGTCGCCTTTCTCTAGACCCGCTCGAGGTTGTCAACATCCTTTTTATATTGAGGAGTGCAGAACTGTACACAATACTCCAGGTGGGGTCTGACCAGATCAGAATAGAATGGTACTATCACCTCCCTTGATCTAGAACAGTGATGGTGAACCATTTATAGACCAAGTGCCCAAACTATGGTTCAAGACCCACAAATTTTTAGCAAAGTGTCAATACAGCAATTTAACCTGTTCAATTTGTGGTCCACCAAGATTCCCAGACCCCTTTCATAGGCACTATCCTCCAGCCATGTGTCTCCCATCCTATATCTATGCAATTCATTTTTTTTCCTGCCTAGATACAAGACCCTACATTTCTCTATTGAAACTCATTCTATTTGCTTTGGTCCAGCACTCTAATATGTCAAGGTCATTTTGGATTTTTATCCTATCCTCTAGGGAATTAGCGACCCCTCCCAATTTGTTATCATGTGCAAATTTCATGAGTCTACTCTCTATCCCTTTGTCCAAGTCATTAATAAAGATATTGAATAGTAGAGATGGGCATGAAACGCCAAAATATAACGCTTTTCTCTTTCTTACTTTTCTTCCTTCAGTCTTTGTGCTTTGTTACATGATTATTATTTTGTATCTAATCCATAACCAAGATTGTGTAAGTACTTTGTGCAGAATCTTTCCTCCGAATACTTTGAAATCCAAAAAGATTTTATTCTTAAAATCTGCCTAACTACCTACTCAAATGGCAAAGTAACCAGAGTACACCTAAAGGAAATGCTCCACTTTTTATTCTACCTCTTTTTCTAATGGCATTGGGAGTCATTATGCCATTCTGGTGTGGCTACTTTTACAGAGTGTCACATGTGATAAACATTAGTATCACTGCCCATAGATAGTTCTGTGCATACCAAAATTCTCTAATAATTATCACCAACTCCCAGTTTCTCTTTCACTTCACACCATGTTAACACAATGTACCAAAAGACCCACAAAGAGGGTCTAGGGCAGTGTTGGCGAATCTATGGCATGGGTGCCAAAGGTGGCACTCGGAGCCCTTTCTATGGGCACCCGACATCGCCCCTTCACAGCCACCTGTATTCAGTTTAAATTGCTGTATTGGCACTTTGCGGAAAACTGGTGGCTTTTGAATTGCAGTTTGGGCACTCTGTCTCTAAAAGGTTTGCCATCACTGGTCTAGGGGGCGGTCTCAAAGCGGCTCTGTGCAGAGAGCCAGGTGAAGGGGAGGCAGTGGTTTGTGGGCTCCTTTGTAGCCCCTGTTTACACTCCAAACACGCCACTTTGGGGATTACCAGAGCAGCGTGGCTGGAGAGTAAACTGGGGCTACGAACGAGCTCACAAGCCGCTGCCTCCCCTTTGCCCGGCTCTCTGCACGGAGCACAATGGCGTGCTCCGAGTGGAGGGGAAGTGCCGTAGCTGTGAGAGGGTGATGTCGCGTGCCCACAGAAAGGGCTTCGCATGCCACCATCATGTCATTATCAGGTTTCAGAATTCAAGGTTCAGAAGTGAGTTTTCAATATAAATGTGTACTGTAGCAGAAACACTTACGCAATCTTGTCACACACTGTACACTTCCAGTTGCCATTGTCTCCTATAACACGACACTTGTTGCAGACTCGGAGTCCGCATGCTTTGCAGAAATCCCCTCGATCAAAGATTAAACCCAAATTTTTCTGACACCGAATGCAGAGCCTGCTGTTGTCCTGTTGATAATGACGTCCACCTTTCCGTTTGACTTCCAATAGCTCGTTCTTCAATTTTCTGCAATATGGACAGCAAATAAAATGCACTGAAGTAAGTTTAATTGCCATTTTTTAAAAAATGTCCTAAATGGGTTATTCATACAATATCCTCACATTGTGAGAGCAGTATGAACTTTTTTGCTGTATGTAGCAAGCACTGTTGAGCCATGTATAGTACAGTCTATTTTTAGGAGTCCTAATGAACAATTGTTCTATAATCGTCTAATATATTTATTAACAGTGGCAGCACACTTAGAAATAACAAAGCAATGGAATACACTGGAGGATTAATAAATAGAAAACTGGGTAAAAAAGAACATTGCAGATACCCCTGGCAGTAAAAGCTAATATATGCTCACATGCTCATCAAGTATCAAAAGAAGTAGCCAAGCCAGAGTTTTTTTTATTGTTTTGCACATGGAATCCTTTCATTTGTTATATCACTGCATCAACAGCCAAATTCAGGTCAACAGCACATTGTACAAAATTCTGGCAAGATATGCTGTAAACTAGACACAGAGCACTGCTCTAAATAATAAATGTCAGCAGCCACTCTTGACAGCAATGCCAATATCACCACTCACACACATTTTCTCTAAACAACAAATCTGTTGTCAAGACTCACTGTAATCTCCATGTTCATTTGCACATCTTATATTTATATAATGTTGCTCATATTGAGATATAGCTTTTGAATGAGAACATGACCAAACAGCCCAAAAAACTCACAATAACTAACTTACAAAATAATTTTCATGCAGAATTAAACTTGGACATTGCCATAAATTACCTATTAGCCTTTAAAAACCAAGCAGCACTAAATGAACCAGGTGGGAAAGCACATCAGCCTAGAATACTGGAACACTGACTAGTACAGCCCCCTTTCAGGCACATTGCCAAGGTGACAGTTCCCTTACTTAAAATCAAGATATCACACAGATGGTTTACATATATACTGAAGAGATCTGCGTTTGCCGTGATGCAATTACACATGCAAGATCATAATCACCAAATCACTATACTATACACCTGTTTCTCAATAACGATCCAACCTAGATTTTACCCTGCATATTGAAAACCAAACTATGGGATATGAAACATGAAACAAAAAGACACTTTATATACTTTTCTTTTTCCCTATGGCAAATCAAGCTCAGTATTATACTACAGATGGACATAAATCATTGATTTGGCGGTTCAGTGTGGTTCATTTCCCAGCTGAATAGCAAATCTGTGGTTCACCACACCACACTCTTCCAGTGGGTGTTCACTCAGAGGGGAGGCAAATTCAGAATGTAAAGTTGTATGTACTGTTATGTGCTGTCAAGTTACTGCTGACTTATGGTAGCCCTTTGAATTAATGGCCCCTAGAAAGTCCTGACATTACCTGCCCTACTCAGGTTTTTCAAAACTAAAGCCATGGCTTCCCTTAACTGAGTCAATCCATCGCACTTTCAGACATTCTCTTTTTCTATTGCCATCAACATTTCCCAGCATTAATATCTTTTCTTATGAGGCTTATTTTCTCATGCTATGACCCAAGGACAATGACCTGCAGCAGTATCTCTTATTCCAATTGGATGGGTGGGTGAAAACTATCTATTTATTATTTATATTATCAAGAAATCACCTGGTTGCAGCTTTTAACTGCATCACTTATTTTCTAAATTTGTCATTATTTCTACTGATTCAAAAACTTACAGTGCACTGTTCAATATGTCTGATCATGATGTAGAGATAATGCAGTTTTCCTACACAGACCATTCTTGCAAAGAGCAGACAACATCCAGAGATAAAAGGATATTTAAAAAAACAAAACACTTGTTGACAAGTTTAATCGAGACAATTCGTTCTCTGATGGTTACATTGTGCATAAGGAAGTATTCTGTGGTCAAAGAAAAAGACTACGTTTAAAAAATTACCCTACCTTTTGGGGGGCTCAGTGGGTCATATGATATAAACCGGCTGAATTGTATAGCATGTGTTAAGTGCACTACAGCAAGAGGCAAGGGAGATGCTTAGTTTGGTTCAATACTCCACAAAGGTCACATTAACATCACACTGCTGTTTGGATATCGTAATACTGTACAGCTTTTACCAAGCATCCTCCTGTACTGCCTCCACTTACTTTTCTCAGCACAACGATGTAAATTATGTAGAGCTGTAGCCATTCAAAGTAATTTCTGGCTCACAAAACACTTGAAACCAAAAGGGAATCCTGTATTACAAGTACAGTATATTTCCTTTAGTATATTTTCAGTACAGTATATTTTCTGTATTACAAGTACAGTATATTTTCTAGTTCTCTGCAGACTAGAGAAGAGAAAAACTCTCCACAGCTATAAAAATTCATGACACTGGCTGGATAAGTATATCTCTAGAAAGATAATGATAAAATAACTCTTACTAAGCTGCTGTCTCATCACCCTGCTTATACAGATTTAATACATTCTGACCAGAACTAAGATTCAGAATTACCTCATTTCCACACACACCCATTGGGCTCAATAGCACCTGGGAACTCGATCTTTCAACAACAACCAGGTAGCCCCAGGCGACAAGAATAGCCTCTTTAGACTGAAGAAGTTATACTGGTGACCTATCCACTGGTTTTAAATTAAATTAAATCAGTGATTAAATGGAACTTTAATCTCAAGGTGGATGCCTTCAGTCATGTGGTATCAGCGAAAAGATGAGCGCTCTGGACTGACCTGAGTTACTACCTCAGCCACGTTTTTCAGCCATAGTCGGTATCAGGTTGTCGTTAGTTAACCAAGTCCTTGGAAAGATCAAAGCTCTGGGCAAAGGGCCTGACCAGAAAGCATGTGGAGATTTCAAAAACTAAATCACCTCTAAACCCCACCTGACCCATTGGTTTCAGCAACATCAGTATGAACCAGAAACTAAACATGTTTTCTGGATTGAAAACTATGTGGGTCCATTATGAATAACCACAACACTATGACGTAGAAAGTAAGAAAACGACTGTATTGTATCCTCCAAGTATAACTGAACGTCACAGAAAAACACCACCACCACAATACAATAAAACATTTTTAAATGATGAATACTTAGATTCCGGGAGTAAATGAAGATTCTTGGCCAGGATTGGGCCAAGTAGATATAGTGGGCATAATGTTTTTATATGGGCAATAATGATGAACAGCATTGTTATAAAATTGCAATCCTAACAACAAAAGTGTTAAGTGTAGCTGTTACTCTGTACCATAAACAGATCAGATAATTCTTATCCAAATAAAGCTAAATCCTTTAACAAAAGCACTGTATTAATATATGGCCCAGTTGATTATAAAGAAAAAGAAAACATGGGAGGTATAATGAAGAATTTGAAGCTGTCATATAAAAAGTAAACTCTAATTTTTTCAATAGAGATTTTAACGCTAAGTTTGCAAAGACCTTTTTGGATAATGAACATGAAGAACCAGTGACATATTTTTCTTAAAGAAGATGAATCTGTAGTCACCAACAAATTAAAATTATCACCTAGGAGATTACATGACTGGAAATTACCACAAGGCAGAGCTAACAGCAATATTGCCAAGAATCAATAGTTATATCCTAGTTAATCAGATGCATCAGTGTTAATTCCTGATAGCTGACGCTGGAGCTAAAGTAGATTCCAGTTTTATTGCTGTTGTCACTGTAATAGAACTCACATTTTAAAAAAATACAAAAAAGAGGAATTAAAGCAGGAAGCATAAACTTTCACATCAAACTGATTCAACTATAAATACTGCTGTTAAGAAGAGGATTTATGAAGTCATCACTATGAACAACAGCTGTTTGATCTCTAAGCGATGAGTACATGTCACCATGACATTTGTCTCTGATCAACCATTATTACTTCAGGCAAAGAGAGAAATGCCAATGCATTTTCTTTAAAATAACAGAATACAGAATTCGCAAGAAAAGGCAGGAAGCATGCAATCAGGATTCTACAGGACTTGAGAACACAACACATTATTCTGCACACATATATTTTGGGATGGATGCTATGACATGAGTGCGGCTATATATGTTGGCTTTATTGACTCTAAGAAACCATTTGACAAAGTCTAACATTATAAACGGACAGAGTTGTTGGAAAATAAATGGACAGGATTAGATAAGTGTGAACTATGCTAGCAACGGAAACTTGGACTGAAAGTTGAATATCAGGTAACAGAACATCGAGGTATGAACAACAGAGCCATTTTTTCCAGTTGTATTCCAATAATAACTTTAGGTGAGAATTTGACAATTTAGATGATAGCAGGGATATCGGCACGTCTTCAGGTCTGAGTCCCAAGGCTGAGTCTTTGGTACCAAGCCCACAGCGTGAGTCCAAGTCATTGGTAACAAGAAACAAGTCTGATTCCCCCCCCCTTTAAAGTACCCCCCCAAAAGGGATGGGTGAGCAGGCTTCCAGTTGAGTCCAAGAGATGGGGGGGGGGACAAAACAAAACATCCTGATTCGAGTTGAGTCACTGGTGTGACTTCAGTCTGACTTGACACCGAGTCCTATGGAACAAGTCCTCATCTTGTGAGAGTATGGTTCAAGTTTTGAGTTTGTCTTCAATTCTTCATTCTGTCCTCTGCCTTACAGATATCCTAAAACCATCATCTCTGTAAACTCTGTATCCTAAAAGCATAATCTCTGTATTTCTGCAAAGCACCCCCGCCTCTGCAGAGATGGGAGTCTTAACTAATGGGCAACAGGATGTGTCCAAACCACAAAAAGTGTATAGCAAATGTCAAACCGATTGCTAAGACATCTCAGATCTTAAAATATCTTGTTTTGCACCTTTGCATTCAGCTTTTGAAATTCACTACAGTACTAAGATAGAGAGAACAGTACATTAAGAAATTAATGACCTTTAATCTTGTTAATGCAGATGGGAAAGTATCACTGATCTTTAAGTTGGGTTGCATTAGGGGAAATGAACATATATGTAATGAAGTCACATGCTTTCCACTGTGGCAAACTGTAACCAATCCTGAGTTTGTTTTTTATCTGTTTCTGCATGCTGAAGAGTATTTAAGACTGGACATTCCATACAGGAAGTTGTGCCTGTGTTCAGGCAGCCCTTGTGCACAAGGTATTCTGAAAGGATCCTCTGAAAATAAATCTACATTCCCAGGAGTCTGGTTTGTCTGTTGTCCATTTTATAGTGATTCTCATTGAGGATCAGCCACATTCAAATGTGTGGTGACAATCTCTGGATGATACTAACAGTGACATCATCACCAACATCCAACACAGTGATGATACAGCATTACTACCTAGCAGTTCAGGCAAACTGTAAGGGTTTCTCAACAAAGCCAGTAAACTGTGTTGACTTTGTTGAATATAGTTTAAACATTAAGAATACCAACTGCATGGAAACAAAATCCACAGACCCAACAAACATGTTTAAAATTTTAACCTCCACCCAGACTCTAGAACTCCTTCCCACTAGATGCAAGGACTGCTCCATCTCTGATGTCTTTCCGGAAACCGGCAAAGACCTTTCTCTTCAGGAAAGCTTTCCCTGAATGATGGATACCTATTATGTGTCTTTTATATGAATCTATATGATCACATAGACTTTGGATTTATAACCATTTATAACCCTATGTGATTGCGTTGACATTTTGTTTTCAATATTAGTTTCCATCACTCATAACTATTACATGGAAATGTACTCTCTTTTTTAACTGCTCATGTTCTCTTGTAGCTTTAATGTAATGTTGTCTTTTAATGCTGTAAGATGTCCCTCAAATTCCTGTTTTCAATATTTGAACACATCTTAATTGTACTCGACTGTATATTATTCCTTATTACTGTAAGCTGCCTTGGGTCTTTTTCCAAGGAGAAAGGTGGGATAAAAATACTCTAAACTAACTAACTAACTAACTAATTAACTAACTAACTAACTAACTAAATAAATAAATAAATAAATAAATAAACTGAAAACGTGAAGCATGTTTGCCTATATAAATATCTTGGAATTTCACTGAAATGTAAACATTGCCATACAACAGAAGTTAGAGCAAACAAGGTCCAGGGCAGTATCCCTAAGATAAAGTATGCAACAGAATCTAATAATTGGATTTGAGAGTGTATATTGTAAACTGCTTCATGAAATTGTGATCTGCAACACAAGTAAGTATAAAATGATCAAAGCATTTGCATTGTAAAACTATAAAAACACAGGAAAGTACACATTTGAAATGTGTAACTATAAAAATTATAAGGAGCATTTGATGCTAAAAAATTCTGTGACTGAGAGACCCAAGCCATTTGTGCCTATTTCTTCACTGGCTCATGGCGACCCCTGTGAAATGGTCATTCGACCCCCCAAAGGGGTCCTGACCCCCAGGTTGGGAACCACTGTGTTGGGAGTTCAGTGACTCCCAAGGAAACAGCTAGCATCTATTTCTTGGACTATAAATCTCGTACTTGAAGTTAGAAGCTTTCATTTTGAACACAAAGCTTGGCCTAACTCAATCTCAATGACATCCAGTTGAGACATTTCCCACAGGGAGTCACATTTAAGTACAGTGGTACCTTGTATAAAGGAATTAATTCGTTCCAAATGAAATTATGTTAAGCAAATTTTCCTTTATACAAATTCCCATAGGAATGCATTGAAAGCAGAGTAATCCCATTTTTATGTTGTACGGATTTTCCCCATAGGCAATTATGTTAAGCAAATTTCCCCTATCTCTGGAATTTTTTATGTTGTACAAATTTTCTGTTATACAAGCTGTCTGTTATACAAGGTACCACTGTATCTGCTAGGCAGCAATCTCAGAATAGAGAATTGTTGCATTTCAAGTACTGTATAGGTATATTATACCTATTATACTAGGCATAACACTTTTTATAGTTAGGAAATCCTGGCAAGGATCAATGTAATTAACTCAAATATACATAATCTATTAATTAATTTATTAAACAAATCAAAGTATATGTTAAGGAATTGGGAACCCAGGGAGGAGAGACAAAATTCAAAGTGATAATGCAGGATACAGTGACACATGACTTAGCTATATCCCGCTTAGATTACTATAATGTGTTTTATGTGCAATCTGTTTCTGAAACTTCAGCTGGTGCAAAAATTAGCACCCAGACTACTTGTTTCGACAACTGCACTGGCTACTAGTCCATTTCTAGGCCTAATTCAAAGCACTTTTTATTGACTATAAAGCTTATATACAGCTTGGGTCCAGGCTCTCTGAAGGATCGTATCTCCCAATATGAGCCTTTTCAATGTTTAAAACAATCAGTGGGGAGGGGGGCTCCTATCAGTCCCATTCCCAGCATAGGTGTGGCTGATGGGGACACAGAACTCCTTCTCCATGGCAGCCCCCTGATTATGGAACATTCTCCCTTGGATGATCAGGCTGGCCTTCTCCCTTTTATCCTTACATAAGAACATAAGAACATAAGAAGAGCCATGCTGGATCAGGCCAAAGGCCCATCTAGTCCAGCTTCCTGTATCTCACAGCGGCTCCACCAGATGCGTTTGGGAGCGCATGAGACTAGATATCTGTCTCCTGATACCACTCCCCTGCATCTGGCCCTTGAAGTACCCTGGTTTAAAGCCTGGAGATTACACATCTCCATCATGGTTTGTAATCTGTGATGGACTTTTCCTCCAGGAATCTGTCCAATCCCCTTTTGAAGGCATCCAGGCCAGATGCCATCAACACATCCTGTGGCAGGGAGTTCCATAGACTTACAACGCGTTGGGTGAAAAAATATTTTCTTTTGTCAGTTCTTACTCTCCCAGCCCTCAATTTGAGTGTATGTCCCCTAGTTCTGGTATTTTGGGAGAGAGAGAAGAGCTTCCCTCTATCCACTTTACTCATTCCCTGCATTATTTTGTATGTCTCAATCATATCCCCCCTCAAGCGCCTTTTTTCCAGACTAAAGAGGCCCAAATGTTTTAGCCTTTCTTCATAAGGGAGGTGCCCCAGCCCAGTAATCATTTTAGTCGCTCTCTTCTGCACCTTTTCCAGTTCCACTATGTCTTTCTTGAGATGCGGTGACCAGAATTGTACACAATACTACAGGTGGGGCCTTACTATTGTTTTGTATAATGGCATTACAATGTTAGCTGTTTTATTTTCAATCCCCTTTTTGATAATCCCTAGCATGGAATTGGCCTTCTTCACCGCTGCCACACATTGGGGAGACACCTTCATGGAGCTGTCCACCAACACACCAAGATCTCTTTCCTGATCCGTCACGGATAACTCAGAGCCCATGAGTTGATAGATGAAGTTTGGATTTTTTGCCCCAATATGCATTACTTTACATTTGGTTACATTAAAACGCATTTGCCATTTCTCAGCCCATTCCCCCAGTTTGGAGAGATCCTTCTGCCAGCAGCTGAAGATCCATCTCTTCAGGGAAGCATTTAACTATGATGTTTGAATCCCTGAATGCCTTCTAAGAGTTAAGATGGTTTTTTATGTTTCCTTGCTGTTTGTATTTTAATTTGATAAAGGGGGAGGGAGAAACAAACACAGAAGGATAGACCAGTGGTTCTCAACCTGTGGGTCCCCAGATGTTCCTGGACTGCAACTCCCAGAGGCCTCCTCCACTCGCTGTGCTGGAAGGGGTTTCTGGGAGTTGCAGTCCAGGAACATCCAGGGACCCACAGGTTGGGATAGAACCACTGGGATAGACAAAGGATTATGCACAAAAAGGAACAGATTGAACAATTCTAATGAGGGTCAATAAAAGCATTAATATTGATAATCATATTTATAACATGTTCAAATAAAATTAAACCAAAAATCACATATTTTCCAGTATTGGTATACAAGTGCCAAGAGTATGGGAAAACAAACTAGAAGTACTGGAAATCCTAGTTTAGAAGATAATATGACTTAATAGGAATAACGGAAACCTGGTGGGATGACTCCCATGACTGGATATGAATTGTTCAAAAAGAATAGGATGAATAGAAATGAAGAAGAAGATGTATATGTTAAACATACACATTGCTGTACAGAAATACAGGAGAAAGAGATTGGCTGTCCCATTAAGAGCATCTGGACCATCAATGTAGTTGAGGTAAAAAAACAAGCAAAAGGAATATGGTAGTTGGAGTCTGTTGCTGACCACCCAATCAAGAAGTTGGTGCAGGTGAAAGTTTTGAAAAGCAAATTGTAAGGATTTCAAAGAGAATCAATCTGGTAGTGATGGGAAATTTCATTTATCAGTTATCCCAACACCAAAGGGCAAGACTTCAACCACTAGGTAATATCACTTTAATTCAATCTGCTTCCAATTGGCAAACTTAGTGGGCTTACTAAATTTTAGCCCAATCCAAGAATGAAGCACATCCTCTATGGGCGTTTATACACGACCCCTAAACTCCGCCGCAAATGGCTCCCAACTCCGGAGCTTAAAAATGTTTCCCCACCAGCTCCGGAGTTTACAGGCAATTAAGTGCGACCCCGCCCACTTTAGCGTGTCCCAGCGCACCTTTCAAGTACCTGCTCTCTGGAGGTTAACATTCTTTGATGCGGTGCAACGATAGTGAGTGCGGGGCTCTCCTCGATTCTGTTTGCTGTTTTTTGGCTCCCGCCCCTTTAAGAGCTACTTAAGAGCTACTGGAATGTTGCCCTGGCAAGAGCCGGCAAGAACGGAGGCAGAACGGGAGGTGAGCCACGATCTTTTCTTCCTTTTTTTTCTCCGTCCCCTCACGCAGCCAGCAGCCAGGGTGGGGACACAGGAAGAGTGACAAGCCCCTAAGATCTCTGGTCCGAATTTAAGGGACCAGCGGATCTTAGGGGTCGTGTAAAAGCACCCTATATCAACACTTTTCTCTCCCCCCCCCCGCCAACAGGGACTTTGCAGATTCAAATGGAGATGAGGTGTGTGTGTGTGTGTGTGTGTGTGTGTGTGTGAGAGAGAGAGAGAGAGAGAGAGGCCCATGTTCCTTTGTTTGAAGAATAAGGGTGTAAAAACCCAATGCATAAGCAGCTTTTACCACTGTCCTCCGACTTCCTGCCTCTAAGAAGACTCCTTGCCTGCATACATCTAGCCAAGAAATTTAAGAATAACCTCCTGGAAAAGCACATATTTCGCCATTGTGAACTTTTGGGACTTGGTTTGAAGAAGAGTGTGTTGCACTTCCTATTTTAGCTAAGTCTTCATGCAAAGGAGAGAATATGACCCTGTGGACCAATGTGAAGGGCAAGTGGAGGGAATGATTCAGTGAAACAGAAACTGTTTCGAGTTCACCTCTCCACTGTCTCTCTCTGGAAAAAGAGCCAGACTATATGTGGCTTTGGGCAAACTATGCAGTCCCAAAGAATTCCCAGAGGAAGGGACAGATAAACCACTTCTTAGCGCTTTTATACTAAGGGAGGCTGAGACAGACCATCAAAGGCTGGAAAATTTGGTGGCACATAATTTTCTACAATTGTGAATGTTGATTACACAAATATATTTTCCAAAGCTAGAGTGATTAATCAGATTTTAGGATGGATGGATATAAGTTACGATTTCAGTGTGCTTTTCAAGGCTTCAATAAGGAGAAACTCTTTATTGCACGAAGGCTGAAATCTTCTACCACAAGTATGCAAGCAGAAGACAAATGGCATGACTTTCACTCACATCAACCTAGCAATGAAAGATTTGGTGTGGGCATGCACCAGCTGGCATGGCAGACATTTAAGAATCCCAGCGGGAACTCTTTCAGTTGCCAACTGGAAACCAGTGAATGATGCACCGCTTGCCTTCAGCCTTCATAAAACAGCAACAGGAGTTAAGCCAATCTGTGTTTGTGTGTGCATGAATGCAGTCTGTCTGTGTACAGACAAAAGTTATTTGCTCTAGCTTCAGAATTAGGATTATGAAAAAAGTGCCACCTCCAAATCAACATTTTTGCATTTTAGGAACATGCTTAAGTGCTAACCTAGATAATTAATCACTCTAGATATGTTCACATGACTATATCATCAGCTTTGCCTCAAAGTTTACATCTGTTAACAAATTTTAAATGTCATTTTATATTTCATTGTCTATGCCTGTATCCTTGTTTGCTAGATTCTTACACCAAAAATGTGTATTTGTATTTAAACATTTGACTAAATTTTACTCTATGTATCCTGGGAACTGCATTAGAACTCATAAAAACTTACACTGAAATAAAGCAGTCAGTCTTCAAAGTACTTTTATTTTTATTTTTGTTAGGTATCATCAAATCGCTTTTGACTTGTAACAGTTCGAACCTGAAATATATGGGACATTCATGGCCTAGTTTACCACTGTCATCCTTGTCTTCCACATGTTTACATGGTCAACATGAGATCTGAGTCCTCCTAGCTCAATATTGTGCACTACACTATATTGGGTCACATTTTATTTTATTTTATTTCATCTCTCTCTCTCTTTGAAATCAATTTCACCAGCATCTTAAGTCATCATACCATGTATGAAATAAATTATTTTCCTGGTTTCCTTGCACTATCTTTAAGAGTGAATCACTGAATAACTGTGACAGTGTGTTCTGATTTCAAAATTGAAAGAATTAAGTGTTCCAGGAATGCAGGAGATGGGGGAAGCAAATGAGTCATCGGATTTTAATTCTCCATCTACACAGCTTCTAAATGGTTCCTGTATTAAACAACTCTAAAGAAAAAGGGTATTTTGCATCAGTAGAATAAATTCAAGGGTAGCTAAGTTACGGGTGGTATAAGAATACATTTTATTCGGAATCAGAACTATGTTATTTTTAGGACTCAAATAAAAAGTAGTTCAAAGAACACATTCTGTTGGGACAAGGACCTTCTTTGTTGCTGATCCCAGCCTCTGGAACTCCTTCCCACAAGAGACTAGACTGGCCCTTTCCTTACTATCTTTCTGCAAGGAGGTGAAGACCTTTCTTTTCAGTCAAGCTTTCCAAGAGTGAATGGTTGCTGAGTAGTTTTTTTAGTGGATTCTTGTACCTTACTGCATTGAATGTGGTTTTGATATTGTTTTTTGGGTGGTGTGTGTGTGGTGGTATTGTATGCAATGATCATTTTAATATTGTTGCTAACTTAAATACTGTTTTTAATTGTTGTAAGCCACCTTGGATCCTCTTTAAGGAGAAAATCAGGCACTCAATCAATCAATCAGGTTCTATACTGGTCACAATGCTTCTAAATCTCATTAATAAGGATTTTGTATCTTCTCTCTGTGAAAAGGGTTTCCAAATTTTTGGGTTGAGGTTGTGTTTGAAATTGAAATTGTAATGAATAAGATTCATTTTCATTTAATAAAAGTATAGCTTTCCATGATCTCAGTGGTAAAACAGAATAGGAATTAACAGGAAAATTACAGAGCTGTATTTTTTATGTGAACCAGGTCTCAGTGCTGAGAAGTGACTGAAAATTAGATGGTCACTGGGAAGAATTCCAGCTGTCATAGCTGTTGTCCTTGATATATGCCATCAAGTCACCTCCAACCTATGACAACCCCATTAATGACAGATCCCCCAAATTCCCTGTCCTCAACAACCATGCTCAGCTCTTGCAAACCTAAGTCTGTGGCTTCTTTTAGAGAGTCAATGAATCTTGTATGTGATCTTCCTCGTCAATACATCATTGTAAACCAGATATGGGGACTAGAAATAATCATTTTAAACAAACCTGAAACTTCTTGCTTCCATCACTACCATGTTCAAGTCCCAAGCCTCCCTAGAACACCCTTCCCCCCCCCCCCCAAATAAACCTTTGGAAATATCAGGGGAAACTTTAATATTTAAAAAATGCTGTGGATTGCTGCTGCAGGTCCCAATTCCACTGATGACAATCTGGCAGCAATTTCTAGTGATTAAAACCTTCTGCCACGGATTCAATGGTTTATGTTGGCATAAGCACACCAATAGGATTTTACCAACTCTGCCTCAAAACATGTCTGGAGATGAGGTCCCAAACCTATGCAAACATAGTAACTTGTCAGCACAGATTGTACTCTTATGGAAATGGCACCCAAAAACTACAAATTTGTGGTTGCAGAATACAAAACAGCATACATATTTTATATGCATGTAGTGTCTATCAAGTGCAGGCCAAAGGAGGCAATGACTCATCTTTATTCCACTAAATTCTGACATTGTGTACATGTAAGACATCTTCATAAGATAAACACATCACAAATATTTCAACATACAGAGCAGCCTGCTTTTACTCAAGAAATATGAAAGATTAAAAGAACATGGTAGTATTAAGAGTAGTCAGAACAAGTTTCTGTAAATAATATGTAAGAGGGGGGCCAGCACAAACAAATAACTGGAACATTAAAAAAAAAAAAGGTTTTGATCAGCACCTAATGTGTCTCTGCAATAGCAGACAGTCTTATCCTGTTACATGGTGTCAAGTTGCCTGTGATATTATGAATGATCTCCAAAATGCAATGTTCCCAACAGCCCTGCTAAGATCTTGTAAATCCAAGCCTGTGGCTTCCTTTAGAGAGCCAATCTATCTGATGTTTGGTCTTCCTCTTTTCCCACCACCACTGTTTTTTCCACAGAATCATGCTTTCTTATGAGGTGTTCAAAGTATGACAGTCTCAGTTATGTCAGTTTAGGACCAACTTGAGGCAGGGGGTGTTCAGCGGGCACCTGCCACAGTCCAGGGAAGGAAGTAGTGCGAAAAGGGTGGTGGTCTCCACCCCCTAAAATATTACACCCAGGCGAGTTACTCCCATGGCACCCCAACACTACACCGCTGTCTTACTCTAGTACAGGTCGGAATTCTGATCTGAACTCACTGAAAACAAAATAATACTACACAAAATGTACTACTACTAATACAACTACCAAAGAGCGATAACAACAGTCACAAGTATCCATATCAAACTCCAAAACCCGGAATTTCAAATGAGCTCCAAACAAAGATAATATAAAATATTACCTGATTCGTTTATCTTCAGTTTTTTTCAGGTATTCATCCCTCTTCAGTACCCCCAATATTGTTTCTCTTTCATGTTCCAGTAAAAATGACAAATTGATGATCTCTATGTTTGTAGACATGTTTCTTTCACAGTATCTTTTTATAACACACCTTATAGGCCAAGAACGGTGTAATGTTCAAAGGTGCACCACTGAAAACCACCACACGTTGCAAGATCATAGATCTCTGGACAAGAGCTAACTTGTATATTTCACCCCGATTCCAAAAGATTGTCTTATCAGTTCAGTCACCTGAGTATCCATTTAAACTTTGTTCTAGTTCTTGAACATGTTGCACTTCTTCCTTTATATATCAGTAATTTCTCTTCATCATTTTACTTTGGTTCTTGGTACCTGAGTAATAACAATAACAAAAAATTACTTTGATACAAGAAGCATTTTACATAATCAATAGAAACCAAACAATGACATATTACCCTCAAGACAGTGTTCTGCATCAAACTATAAAAGTCATGGTTTCATTGTAAACAACGACTAAACAATTATTCAACAGGCAACTAGGATATGCTTCCAAGATTCAGGAAAATGTTCACATTAAGGAATATCATCAATTTTATTCATATTTTTGTGAATCTCCAGCTTAGTCTTAAATCCTCTTAGGTGGTCCTCCATGTATTGTTTGTAGGGAATAACACAGTACAAAGAATGAGATTTTGATGGTTTTGAACAAGAAATATTTCTCTTAGATCTGTACTCAAATATACTTCTCAGATAGTACTTAACAAATCACTGATGTGTGCTATATAACTGTCAAGTAGATGAATCCTGGGCAAAGAAAATTACTTTTATTGTCCACATTTTTGGCATGAACATGGCTATAGTAGGAGAAGACGTGGCTAGTAAGAGCATGACAACTTAACCAGAGCTGCAATGAGTCACTTTCAAAAATTAGCAGTCAGTATAAATAGTACCTGGAGAATACAGTATATTTTCCAGTCTTTTCCAGTCTTTGTATTTAAGTGTCTTGTGCAGTACACCTGTTTAAGTCAGTATAATAACTCTGAGAAGAATGCTTCTAAAAAAGGCGGACAAATATGATCTTCGTACCAAAGCATCCATTCTATGATACATTCCTGATAAAATATCATGTCTAAGCAAATCACTCTTTTTAATGCCCTATTTTAAACTGCCATTGTAAAGACCAGTACTGTATTGCTCTCGCAACTCAGTGTCATTTTTTGAGTTATCGGCAACAGATAGCAGTCAGTAAATTTCTCAAAAGAACACTATGAGCCTTTTCACACGACATCTAAGATCCGCTGGCCACTTAAATTCGGACCAGAGATCTTGGGGGCTTGTCGCTGTTCCTGTGTTCCCACCCCCTCCGCATTCCTGCCTGCTGGCTGCCTGAGGGGAGGGAGAGAAAAAAGGAAGAAAAGAATGTGGCTCACCTCCGTTCTGCCGTCTTGCTCTTGCCCCAGCAGCATTCCATTCTCTTAAGTAGCACTTAAAAGGGCGGGGGGGGGGCAAAAAACAACAAACAGAAGGGAGGAGAGCCCGGCACTCTTAAGTTACATCCGCATCAGGAATTCTTCAGCCCTGGAGAGCAGGTACTTGAAAAGTGCGCTGGGACACACTTAGGTGGGTGTGGTCACACTTAATTTTCTGTAAACTCCGGAGCTGGTGGGGAAACAATTTTAAGCTCCGGAGCTGGGAGCCATTTGCCACAGAGTTTAGAGGTCGTGTGAAAAGGCTCTATACTTAAACCTTTCAAAATCCCATTCTACTCTTATTTATCAAGACAACACAAAGAAGGTAATCCTCGCACTGTACTCTAAATCACAGAGCTTACCATGTGTAGAGTAGAAGAACTGAACCACATCTCATAGTAAACATGAGAGAGCAGTGTTCCAGAACCCTCTACACTGAGAGCAACTAGAAAAACCAGCTGTTCTTCCATCTACAGTCTGTTTGCACAATGCACACGCCCCAGCAATGTGATGCAATGTTTGCAACCAGCGGCCATTTATCAAAGTACAAGGAAATACCTTTAGAAACAACTCATTCAGTTTCCAAAGGAAGGAGGGAAAGTACAGTAGTATTTACTCCTTTGGAAGTTATTTCTGGCTAACCATGAAGTGAGGGGAGGAAAATGAAGAGTCAAAGTGGAAAAAAAAGTGCAAGATCATTTTCAAGGGAAATAATTATCAACAGCCATTTTTGACCACTTTAACTGCTAAAAACACCTGAAAGAATTTGGCCCTAGGACTCTGCCTTACTTCAATAAGTTTGAAGCCTATCACTACCTATAATGAAGGGCAACAGCTGTGGGCTTCAAGGTAAATGAAGACACTCTCTCTCTCTCTCACACACACAGAGGTACATGTTAAAAAAAATTGGCCAGAATCTTCCTGCACTGGCACATCAACAACAGTAGTTTCTTTGGAAGCAAATATCTCAAGTTAGAAAATCAACATACATGGTATCTTTTGCTTATTATTCAGTATACAGCAGGTAATATGTATGGTTATTTCCTAACTTGATAACATTCACCTCCAAAGGTTCTGCAGCTAATATTTGACCAATATTTATTTACTTATTTATTTATCTATTTATCTATCTATCTATTTATCCATTTTTGAGAATTTTTACCCCGCCTTTCTCCTTGGAAAAGGTCCCAAGGCGGCTTACAGTAAGGAAACTATACAGGAGAGACAATACAGGCCCCAGAGTCTTTTATGGCTGCAAATACCTGTAAACCGAGGGGATGGGATGAGAGGTTAGCCCTGCTTTCTGTTCTTCAGCTGTTTTCAATGGAAGAAGTTTGCACCCTCCTGCCTTTTCCTTTCTGGATCCTCCCCTCTGCTGTTGGTGGCCCAAGAATCTTTTATGGCTGCAAATACCTGTAAAAAGAGAGGAGGGGATGAAAGGTTGGCCCTGCTTTCTGTTCTTCAGCTGTTTCCAATGGTAGAAGTTTGCACCCTCCTGCCTTTTCCTTTCTACACAACTAAATACCGACATAACTATATAACTATATACCTACACAACAGCATTTTGGTCATTGTATTTTACTGTACAGTATTTTACAAAAGGAAGAAAAGCTGGATTGCCCTGTTTTTATTTAGCTCTCTCTCTCTCTCTCTCTCTCTCTCTCTCTCTCTCTCTCTCTCTCACACACACACACACACACACACACACACACACACAGTGATGCTTAATATTTTATAAACCTAAAACCTAAAAAATTAATTATTGTAAACAGGTTATAATCCAATAAAAAGTGGCATTCAATGGCAGACTTCCTCTGCTAGGTTCCTTCAAATGTAATGGTTAAAAGTTAGTAATACTGCTACAAAATATGCCAATGGAATTTTTAAAATACAGTATAGATATTGAGACTGCATCCCAATGTATATTCTTCAGCACTGACTCTCTGAACCTAATGGGGCTTGCATCCAAGTAAATAGACTGGTGATTAGCTTAAAACTGTATAGCTGCAGCTGGCTGATTTTCTTGGCAACTCTTCAAAATACACTTACATAGAAGCACATATGACCATTCAGTTGGCAAAAGAAGAAAATTGTTAATTTTCAAGTTTATTAAATATTGCTGAAGAGCCTTTTTTAAAAAATCAGATACATACTTCTGTCTGGAACTAATTTAAGAAAGGAATACACACTCTGAACAAAAGAGCAGAACAAATGCCAGCACCTTCCAAGAATGTTCTTGAAGTTACAATCAGCAGTAAATGTGGCAGCAAAGGGACATATTGGCACATTTATTGCTCGTGTTAAATTAGAAGCAGGAAGCAATCCTTTCATTTTTAGGAATAATGCTGGCACCCTCACTGCTGCCTTGGCACATTGACTTTAAGATATACTGGCACGGTCATCAAATTGTCTCCAAACTATCCTGAGTTTGTTATGTATGTGGAAGAAGAAAGTAACCATATTACATATGAGGACTATTGTATTTAATTACTGAAGATTTAAAGATCTGTGTTAAAGGTATTAACTGGTCATGTGAATACTAGTTTGTATGGATATACAGGGTAAAACTTTTGTTTTGTTTCTGGGTGTGTGTGCATCTATTTCATGCCCCAGTCTTTTCAGTAAAGATAAAGGAGACTGTATTCTCGAAGGCTTTCATGGCCGGGATCTGATAGCTGTTGTGAGTTTTTCGAGCTGTTTGGCTGTGTTCTGGAAGTTTCTGCTGTGTTCTGGCTCACTCACTCTATGGCCCAGAGTGCAAAGAGAAACTCCTTGTTCCCTGATCTCCTTGCCCTCTGAAGATGCTGCCCACAGAGTCTGGTGAAAAGTCAGCAAGAAAAACTTCCAAAAAACAGCCTGAAAAACTCACAACAGCCATAAAGGAGACTGGTTGTTTCATTTCATTTCCCCTCACTTGTGTTCTCTCTATCACTCATCCCAAAAAAGCCCTGAAGAACCCATTAAAAACTCCTGTATACAAAACGTTTATACTTTTAAGAGTGTTGGGACCAAAACCACTATCACACAGGCAGCCAGTATGGTGAAAGGAGGAAACATAAGGGCATAAAAGGAAGATACCAATCCTACTCCTTCTCTTTTGCCCCCCCCCCATCACACCTCCTTTAGGAACAGCAGCACATGTACTGTTTAGAAAAGGTCAATACAGTAAAAAGCAGTCACATCCACTCCTATCTCTTTCTATCCTGGCTACCAAATGGTTTGGCCAAGCATATTCCTAGGACAATCATGGTGAAGAAGCAAAGAGAGAGCACCACACCTCCCATTCCCCTCTCCTGGATATTCTTATTGGCTGCAGCCCTTGAAAAGCTGCTTTTATTTATTTATTTATTTATTTATTTATTTATTTAGAGTGCATTTTACCCCATTTTTCTCCTTGGAAAAGGACTCAAGGCCTAAAGAATTTCCCGGGTAATTAGACAGAGGTGACAGAAATGTTGGATGAATGAGAGAAACATGAAAATCCACAAAACGTTCATTTCAACAAATCCTCAGTGTTTAAGATGTTGTCTTTGGAGACTAAATAACCGAACCAGACAGCAAAGTAAGAAGCGCTTTCATATTTTCCCCTTTCAGTTATAAGCACAAATCCCATTCCCGTCCAAGGGTACCAAGCATAGTGACAGACTTGGACTCTGGAGACCAGGGTTCAAATCCATGCTGGCAATGCTTATTCCGGCTGATGGTTCCAAGAGACCAGCTCGGAGGATGCAGGTGTAAGGTGATGGAAAGGGTAAATGTATCAGTTATCCAGCTTCATGCCATTATCACCTCAATAGCCCCATATGTACCAGCTTATCTATTCTTGCTCGAGAGTTAAAAAAAAAAGAAGCAGCAAAACCATTCTCTATGACCAACTAAAGAATTCACTTTTTTACTGTAGGCAAAAGTGAAAATCTGAAAAATTAAACAAAAAGCTCAAATGACTGAATGCAAGAAATGCATAACAAGTAAATGTATAACAAGTAAACGAGAAAAAAATCCCAACTGTATTGCTAAATCACCTGGAAAGAAAAGCTCCAGGACATAATTTATAGCTCAGTGTTATTGCCTTGCCTGCACTCTTGTTCTTAACCTTTTTAGTTTTTATGCATAAGCCATACCCTCTGTTTCATCACTTTCATGCAATTCCCAGTGAACTAACACACTGCAAAGAGAAATAAAATGAATTTCTGAAACCCAGCCCCAAGGAGAGGCTTAGAGATAGCATTTGCTCAGTTCTATAGACATAGGTGATATTTATCAGAATTGTAAACAGTTCACCTTATGCTTACTGGTTTCTGTCTGTAGGGGGAACTGTAAATCAATTACTGAATGGTAAGTGTGTATCTGGTTCAAAAGGTCTCTCTCTATCTAGGTGAGACTAGCAACTGAATTTATACCAGAGATTCCACATGTAAGCCATCAAACCTTTCAAGTCACTATGGTAAGACTCGCTGCTACATCAACTTACCTGAATGACCAAACAGTATATTAGAGTAATTCTGAATTTTATTAATACAACTGCCAGGTTTTTTAAGTGTCCATGCATTGGACAGACAACAAAAAATAATACAAATTTGATGAGACTTGTTATTACCAATGGCAAATCTGGCTTTTTAATAAAAGTTTAAAAACTAATTTGACAGCAACAAGCTGAAGAGAAGCTGCCACCAAGTCCCAGGGCTCAGCTAGCTGTAATGGACATATCACAGGCACAAGTTACAGCTCATTGGGCTTTTCTTTAGACAGACAAAAGCACTCTCAATTTGGCTTCCGCTGTGTCTCCTTCCCAAGGAAGAGGGAGTTCAGCACATCTCTTAAAATTTAATCTCCAGATTTGCTAATGTATAAAGTGATAAAGATAGTGTATGGTTCTCTGCATCTCACCCAAAAGCAAAACAAAAATGAAAATGAAAACAGAAACATTGTAGCATCTTAAAGACTGCTCTATTTTAACCAATTCAATTTTAATGTTTCTCTGTTGTATTACAACTCAGAAACATGGATCTTATCGAAGACAGGAAACAAAAGTTGGGTAGTGGCTGGCTTCGGTGTCTCCAGAAACAGAGATCTGCTGGACCTTTTTCTTTCTTTCCAATATGCATTGAGAGTTATAAACTGAGATAAACAGCCATCTCCGGCTCCTCTCTTTGCTTGCTTATCACATGGAGGAGGTCCTGCTATGCGCTACCATAAGAAGTCAACAGCAAAGGTTAAGTCAAGTCTTATTAAAGTTCCCAACATTTCAGAGATGCTTGTAATATCATCTAATACGAAAATCCTTTCTGTTCCCCCAATTTGATTAGCTGTCTAAACTCAAGTTTTTGATTTCCTTGTTCATGTATCTGCCATTTTGTTAGTTAGCAAAGGGTTTCTCCCCCAGTTAATTCAATATTCTTCTGCAGCCTGTTTGGTGACACAGTTCTGCAGAGGACTGTAGCAATTCATAGGTCAAACACAGTGTGAATCCAAACATTTGCATTAAGACTCCATCCAGGACACAAACCTATGTTTGCATATCACAGTGTTTCTACATTCTTAAGTAATTCCCTGGAAGAAGAGAAACATGTGCTGTTCACACGGGAAAAGAATGCTTAAAATCCTTTAAGACTTTAGCACAAACAGCACATTTTCCCAGAAGATAGGCACACCATAGTTTAGTTTCTATTAAATATTACTACAGTATACACATCCTTATGACTGGCAAGGTATAGCACAGAAAGGCCCTGCACAGCGCAATCAGCAATCTGAGGAAACTCAGCATCTCTCTATGCAAGGGCTGTCCACACTTTCATCACAACATTTTTGTCAGTGAGGAAAGACTACAGTACTCACTATTAGGAGTAGAAGAATGTTTTATCCTCACCGCCTCTGTTTCCCTGTAGGAAATGCTTTGGTGTTGCCCCTAAGCAGAGCTTGGAAAGCTCTTCTTTGATAACAGCTCACAGAATCCCAAACCAGCACGCCCAGTAACCACATTGTTTGGGAGGTACAGGGAGTTGTGAACCCCCAAAATAGCTTTTTGTAAGTTCCACACCAGGAATAACGACTAACCCTTCACTTGCTTGGATCTGCATCGCTACTCAGACAATCCCAGCCATGTCTACATAGACTTTGGCCATGCCTCCAACTACAGAGGAGTAGCAGGGGATGGTGCCCAGGCTACACTACTCCAGGGACAGTCAAGTGACTGCATCCACATACTTGTTGCATCACTCAGTGTCTGAATCACCTGTGGGGAGTATGAGAACTGACAGAGGAGCTGGGTCTCTGCTCCCCCTAGTAAAGAATTTGTGAGGACTGCTTTTCTTAACTCGAATTGTTTGGAAGTGAACTTCCTGGCATCCAAAGAACTATTTATGTTCTGTTATGTTCCTGCAAACGCTCTCTGCATGATCATAGAAGGAGGTGTGGGAGCCGATCACACATTATTAACTAAGTTATACATCAGACTGCACTATTTTCTCCTTTCAGGAGTGTCTACTCCAAAGCTTTTCAAGATCTCAAGCCAAATTCTCCATCACTGACTCTGTGATTCTGGAGACATCATTGAATGAACAAGAGATCCTCTGTGGACCAAGCGCTATATACTCTGTCAGTGAGTTACTCTCCACCCCCATTTCTCATGCAAAAGCAGGGAGCAACTGTGGTCCTCCAGATATTTTTGGATTAGTCCCATAACCCCTCACCAATGGTTATATTGTTGGGAGACTGCCAAGAACATCTGGAAAGCAATTATTGCCCACCCCGCTAAAAAAATAAAATGACAAACTTGGACTGGCTTATCTAAAAATAGTATGTTGTGTTTAATGGCAGAAGAGGAGAGAGAGATGCCGATTCCTTCATATACAGTTCTTCGTCTCCCCCATCTGCCACCAAATCCACATCCTTGCTGTTCTACTTCTGTTTTACATGCTTCCAGGCTTTGACTGTAGGCTCAGTGATGCTAAAGTCAGAGGGAAGGCTAAAATTTCTTTCACTAAAGTAGTTCTCTTCCTTCCCTCCACATGCAAAACACGTTATCTTCCAACTCAGCATCTCCTACCTATGTTATGTTCTCTGGGCTTGCTAAAATGTGATACAATATTGGGAAAGTTGAAAAAAAAACATTGACAGGCTCTCATCACTATTGCTAGTAGCTGCTTTATTTTTCTCCAAAATAGCACATGGCAGGGTGAATGGCTGTGTTGTACAGGGGGATAAGAACATGCATTCAGGAACAACGTCAGAGTAAACGTTAAATCACCCTACCCCCATTAACACACAGCAGTCTTGTCCTCAGGTATGAAATACAGAATCTGAACTCTGTCTAAAACTAGTTTTCATGCCCAATGAAAGAAAGCCATGGTGGGAATATATTTACTAATATAATTAGTAAGACTTATTTGAAGCTACTATTTGTCTTATTTCAGAAGCACTGGGAATTCCTAACTCTTATCTGCCAGCATTTGTATCTTATACATTACAGCTTCATGACAGAAACGGATGGCCTGTCATTTCAGATCATTATCACAATATAACTTCTAACACTGAATGTGGGTCCTGACATCAACAATCTTTCAAAAGGGGGGGGGGGGGATGACTGCTGTTGCTTTTAAACAAAACCCTGTCCAGATGTCTACTATGCAGGGCATTGGAATATGCACTGATTGAAGTATTTATGTTATACAAATATATTTTGCAGAAGCATTTGGACAGTTAATTTATTTTCATAAAAACAAATTCAATATAGGTATTTATATGTTTAATAAACCACAACCTATATGCAAATCCTATGTGCCAAATAATTACAGATCATTCAAAAATAGCTAATTTAAGGTAACATTTAATGAAAAATAATTGGAGATTGAGACTCAATCCTGTATAGAAACTCATATAAAATATTTCTTCATTAGAAGTGAGGCTTTACTCTTATATTGGCTGTAGCCTCACCATACTTTGCCCCCAGGCCTTTCACAGGCTATTGACAAGCATCACTACTAATTTTTCTTTTTTGCTGCCACCAACTAGTTTCTCTAGTAAATTAATGCCTTCATACTGGTTCTAAATTGAATAAATATAAAATAAGCTTATTTTTCACAAAGTAGAATTAAAAGCATCAAGGGTAACATGTTTAGGTGCAAACTAAAGGAAGAATACACCTCAAACACACTAAAGTTTGGTTACTGACAAAGTTGTTCACATGTACACCCTGTTCTTAAGTTTTCAGACATTCATCATCACTTAGTTTTCCTCACAGAAGTTCTAAATCCTATCTCTTCTCTCTCTAGTAAGTATAAGTCTCACAGTCAGACCCTATCTATTTTTTCTCAGTCAGCGTAGGTCTCTATCTGACCTTCTCTCAGTGAGTGTGCATTCCCTATCTGTCTCTATCTGACTAATTCAGTGCTGGGTTGAGCCTTAAATCCCCTCAGGCTCATCCCCCAAACACTCCCATTGGTCAACAACCAACCAATCAATACAGATACTTCTCATGAATTATTCATCACCAAGGGGTAAACGCCACATAGGAATATAGAGAAGTTATATGGCAACCAATATTACCTGCAACTGGAAGAACATTACACCCATTAAAAGGGTGATTAGTTTAAAGTTTACAAACATATATGTTTCCATATATGGTCTAATTGTACAGTCCTTCCTGTGATTCATTCAGTTTCACATCTGCATTCAATGAAATAATTATGTTCATATGTATGCAAAATCTTGTAGCAGCTGGAGTTCTTTCAACTCTCTAGAAATATATCTGCAACCCATACTTAATCTGAAAAAAAGTTTCTAATATTCTGTAAAACAACCAACTAATATGGTAACTATTAAATAGGATGTACTATTTACTGGTTCTACACAACATGTTGATGTAAAAGGAATATCCATAAAATATGATACTTTTAAACGTTTATTTAGAGCTCTCGCTTGTTCAGAGAATCCCTCAAAATCCTGTGGCATATTCAAAAAAATGTTCAACACATGTGACAAGCAAAGCAAATCTATCAGAAAATCAAAAGCAAATCAGAGGAAAAAGGAAATATTGGTTATTGGTGGCGAACCTTCAGCACTCTAGTTGTTTTGGACAATTGGACCACAATTCTTACTGTCCTTTTTCATTGGCAATCTTGGCTCAGAATTCTGGGAGTTGTGATCCAAAACATTTGGAGTGCCAAAGGTTCGCCACCACTTAACAGAGAAGGCACTTATTAGCTTTGAACATTAGTACAGTTTTCTTTATTCCATTATATCTTTGTTCCCTAGTCCTCTCTCCTGCTTATACAACAATGATGAACTTTACAAATTCCTTTAGGGCTATATATATATATCAGCTTCACATAACTTCAGCCATAATGACTGCCCCAATGAATGATGTAAACTGCAGTGTAGAGTTACTACGGTATGAATTCTGTTTGAGATCCTTGGAATGTCTCAGTCTCTTCTCAAAGGAAGGTACAACAATTAAGCTACTTTGGGTTACCAATGTGCATACATATTAAGCATTACAAAATCATAAGAAAAGAAGTCCAGTTGCCATGACTCAACTTCCAGATATTAAGATAGCAGCCAGAACAACTTAAATTGTTGTTGTTGTTGTTGTTGTTGTTGTTGTTGTTGTTGTTGTTGTTGTTGTTGTTGTTGTTGTATCATTACAGTCATGACTGACTCTTCATGACCCCATGTCCATGGAGTTTTCTTGGCAGGAATACTGGAGTGGCCTGCCAGTTCCTACTTATACCAGCATAAATCACAGCAGGAAATTGCAATGAGTTATGGCATTGCCATTTGCATTCTTATTGTGCAGAAAGCTACATGGCTCCTTAACTATTGCTATTTGCTACTGTAATTTATGGCATTGCCCTCATGTCAGTATATACAAAATACAAAACCCTAATCATGGCTTTTTATATCAGTGCTGTTACTTGCACTAATAACTAGAGTAATTATATCTGTTCTCAGAGTTCTCTAAGGTACTACAGTTGAGACAAGAAATCATGACAAATGTGTGCTTAGACTGATAATTCCTTTTTCAGAACTTTATGTTTTATCATACTTTCTTCTCCTGAATAGGTTTCACTTATGGCGATATAGACTAAACCCAATACAAAATGTCTGGAAACCATATCCATTCCATACATAACAGTGGTCCTGATAATTTTCACAATACAAAACTGTAAGTATTTTTACCCATGCATTACAAAATCATTTGTAATAAGTACCAAGCTGAAGATTTGCAGTATTAAACCAAAAGAACTCAGTGTTGAATTATGCTGCTTCTATAATCATTCTCTTTTCCCTTCCTAAATATAATATATATATATATCATAGAATCCATCTATTTTAAAGCCCTGCCACTTACCCCAATACTTATTTATATGTATACTGTCTGTTTTAGATGTTTTGGGCGTTTTAATATTTATTGTTTTATTGTGCTTTATATTGTAAATTGCCCAGAGTCCCCTCCAGGGAGATGGGCGGTGACAAATCCAAATAAATAAACAATACATAAATCATGCCTCACACTGGAGTCCTACAAGAAAGATGAAATGTGAAGCTGAAGGGACTGTCATATCAGGTAGATCAGTGATTCTCAGCTTTGGATTCCCAGTTTTCTTGGACTGCAGCTTCCAGAAATCTTAGCCAGCGCAGCTAGGTAGTTGTGGAGGCTTCTAGAATTTTAGTCCAAGAACATCTGGGAACCCAGGTTTTGGAACCTAGACCATTGGACCTTTAGGAGCCCAGGAGGATGAACTCACCAAGAACAGCAGCTATGTTCCTGCATCAGAGGAGGAGTCTGGTCCACTTCTCAGCCTCCAAGAATGCCAAAGGAGAAAGGCATGTAACTAGCCACACAAATTATTTGGTTGCAAGGAAAAAATTCCTCAAGGAGTATGGGTCTCCCTGCAAGAAAGCTTTTTGTTCTTGGGAGAGCAACAGGTCAAATCATGAAACTGAGTTCTTTTCCTTGGCTGTATCTGAGCTCTATATGGGGCTCCAGCCGCTCTAATATCTAATGCTTACATCTGACTGCAAATTTGTGGGAGTCAATTTATTTCCTTACTACAGACCTTATTTTGGAGAACTCGATTAAGTTTCTTGGACTCTTCCTGTGTGTCTCCATTATGGATGTGCTGCCTTTACCCTGTACTGCTCCTGAACTTATTGCTAATAGACCAGCACTACAAACATGACAAATGACAGCGGAATGTCCAGGTCTTCTACTATCACCACTTGCAGTCCTCTTGTGCTTTGCCTGTCTACTCAGAAACAGGCATGTTAGGCTGTAGCAGAATATTTAGAAAAATCCCTTTTCCTGGTTTGCACAGCCCATTCTTGATTTCACAAATTCTTTTTCATTCAGCTACTCTTCCATTTCCCCCAGAACCTTTGAAAACAATGACCTAAACATCTGATGGCGTGAAATTCCTCAGTGATTAGAAGATGCTTTCTAAAACTGCAGACTATGGCAAATTGTTAGCTCTTGCTGACCTCCTTTCATTTGATAACCAGGATGTGAGGTTGTACAAGGTCTGCAAGTATACTTACTGTTTTGAGTACACTTACCAAACAATAGCCTTATGCTGTACAGTCTAACAAGAGACAGCAACAAGTAGAATAAGGTGTGTATGTGTGTGTGTGTGTGTGTGGGGAGACTAATGCTTCTGTAGTAGAATGCATTTTTCAACAAAATCAGCAGTAACTGCAGCTTCATCACAAACCAAACACAGCTCATATTAAAAAAAATAACAGCCAGAGTAGCACATCTCTATATTTCACACAAATATCTTTTTTTTCTAATTGTGAAGAAAAATGCAATTTTAAAAAAATGGCAAAGAAACATATTTTCTTTAGCTTACATCAGTTTATGCAGTTCTAAGAATGACATCAGTGGGCTGAGGATGGGCAATTTAGTTTGCTCCTGAGCAGGCTCACTGAATCAGTAGAACTTACATAGAAGTTGATTCAACAAATTCCCAATTAGCTGTATAACAAAGTATTTTAAACAAGTTAAAGGAAATGAATCCAATCACACAAAATGCTATAGCAACTCCATGAAAACCACTGTCTACAAAGATGTTTTACCTCTTTCTTGAGGAACATTTAAATTCTTTCATTTTAATTATGCAGCCACTACCTGAGAATATCCCTTTCAACAATTCACATTTACCATGAAAAGACTGGCAAGGCCTCTTTATAAGGACTCATCTTGAAACGTGCAGCCCTCTCATACATGTCAGAAACAAAGCATGGATCAAAACAAATACACATTTTCTGCCCAATTCATTTTCTGGCTGATTAATGTGAGACAAGAAACAGCAAGTTATCTTTCTAGAAGCATGCAGGCTATAATGCCAAAGAATCATGTTCCTGCATGGCATTTATTAGAGTTTAACAATATAGTAGCATGGTCTACATGCTCAATATGATATTTAAAATATACTTTATATGAATTTCAAATTTAGAATTAGGTTATTAATAAAGTTATTAATCATTATTATTGTGCTATATATCTGCAGTATTTTTAGAATGAAATAGAAGAGGATTGGTTCACATAACTTGTTAAAAATCAGGTCTGTTGATCAGAAAACAATGCTTTTATAGATAAAAGGAAAACTGAGGGTGCTTGAGCTACCTTGTGAAAATCTAGGCAAAACGGCTCTCTGACATCCCATTCAAAAGATGTAAAGTCTACCACCCTGCTATCATGTACCACATTATGAAGCAAACACTGTTATTCACACATTGTGGGCATTTTCCATCATAGTGGAAACAGAAGACATACAATATTTATAATCTGATATTTTATATTATGGTTTGCAGGAAAATGATGCTCTTAAAACAGAACAGTATTTATCTAAATGCAGTACTCCTGTTACATACAGCATTATATCTAATAAATTTCAAATAGTTCCATGTCTGAAAACAAAGATTCCAGTCCCCAATTTCTCACTTTCTTTATGATTTTTTCATTATATATCCAATATTTACATATTTCAGAATCATACAGTGGTACTGTAGTAAGTTGCAATTAGCATGGCGATGAGCAATCCCACTCCAAAAATCTAATTATCTATGTGAACAGACTAGAGGTGAAGGAACATTCAGAATGGTGCGCATGTGGTACAACAGAGACCTTTAAATATGACACTCCCTTGTTCACAAGGCAACATTTGTCTCAATGACAGCTTAATTCTAGCCCTGTTTGAGCTTCTTAAACTGCCTGGATACCTCAGAGAATTAGGTATCTGGCAGTGTAGCCAGAGGATGGGTGTTCAGTTTTCCCTCTACACCCCAGAAGAGCCAGGCCCTTGTGGCCTTGGGCAAGCTATGAAGTCCCAGAACACCCCAAGAAGTAAGGGATGGTAAACCTCTTCGGAGTACCCAATTATTATTACAGTATTAAGCACTTTAAGAGGAAAACTGTTCCTATATGTGGGCATCAGAATTACTTTTAAAAGTCTAGCAATATTTGACAAAAACTGGCTACTCAAACTGGCTATTATAAGCATTGATAATTTTGACATTGGTAACCTATCATGCACTGATGGCAGATATATACGTTATACTTAATTATTTAGAACTATATTTTCTGGCAAATTCTATTTGCATGTTCTCTTTTTCTTACTTGTGTGATTTTTTTGCTTCCATGTTAAGACCATCAGCATACACTCTAAGAATCTGACTTGATTTAGCATACTAAAACCAGCCCATTTTAAAAACATGGCTTTAGACCTATCCAGCGAGAATGCTACGCACATATGTTCTCTTCAGAGAGGGTGGTTTCCTCCAACAGTGGCAGAATGACGCAGACTCATAAGGTACTCTCTGTGTCTTGAACATGGACTTGCTCACACATGGACTTCTCACATCTATGCTACTTCAAGACATAACTAGACAACATTTTTTTCCTTTTGGGGGGGGAAAAATAACTGTTATTCAGGTCATCCTACAGATCAGTGTTCCTCCAAAAAACCCATGATGCTATGGTAAGTGTTGTCCTCAGTTTCATTCACAACATGCAAAATATATAAAGCATAGTTTAGTTGAATTATAAAAAGACAGCAAGCTACTAGGAATATAACATGAATGCCACTGACATTTGACATTAGGGACAAAGAATGTGATTGTATTCTTCTCCCCTTGCCACTTTTTTCTTCCTCTCTCTGATACCTTTCCTTCCTCCCAACCTGATTCTCCTTATTCCTTCCTTCCTTCCTTTCCTCACCTGACAAAAAGAATGAATGGATGGATGGATGGACATTACTTTATGCACTGACTTTATTGGCATTTTCCCCAGAGAAGAAATTCTTATATCAATTAGTACTATGGATTTCCCATGGCTTCCCGTGTGTTTTTGTTCTAAAGTAATTTTTTAAATTTTTTATTAAAAATTTAAACAACACAATAATCCCCCACAACACATTGTGCTTAATTATCCACCACCCTCAGGATTATATAACAATATACTTTATAACATTATATAACATTGCATTCATTAAAACCACATGTTTTATCTTCCAAAACTGAACTGATTCTTTAGATGGAAAATAACCTTTATGCTTTAGAAATACGTGATCCAGAAATTTATACCAGATTCGATTGAAAATGTTCTCTTTTACCATCCCCTTTTTAATTTTCAGTTTGCAGGTAAGTTTATCATTAATAGCCAAACTCCACATTTCTTCATACCATTCCTCTAGACTCAGTTTCTTATTATCTTTCCAATTTTTTGCCATTATTAATCTAGCAGATGTTACCATAATTATAATCAGATCCTTTACCTCTTTTTCTATTTCACAATTTTTAATTATGTTTAGCAATGCTATCTTTGGAGATCTTTCTATATCAATCCCTATAATTTCTTTTATTTTATCAAAAACTATTATCCATTCCTTTTGTTTTTCCTCACAAGACCACCACATATGATAATAGGTTCCTTTTTCCTTTTTACACCTCCAACACAAGGGTGATACCTCCTTATTTACTGCATGCATTTTACTGGTGTTAAATACCATCTCCAAATAACTTTGTAACAATCTTCCTTAATTCTTACTGACATATTTTTCATTATTCTTTTCCTCCATATTGCATTCCAGATTTCTTCCTTTGTTCGAAAATAATGTAGGAATTCCTTTGTTCTAAAATAATGTAGGATTTTTTTTTTCAAAAAAGAAATAGGTTTGACACAGGGGGACAACTAGTAACAATGTGCATAGTTGTATCAGTAGGTATGGCATATTTACGGAAGTAGCTTGCAGTGCAGAGGAAATGCTATGCACTGAACTTGTAGCATCTCTACTTAAGAAAATGAAGAAGCAGGTGATGTGAAAGATCTGTATTTGAGCGCCTAGAGAGCAGCTGGCATAGAATCTCATAACTGCAGAGCTGGACAAAATCCCAAGGGTCTTTAACTCCAGACAAAGAGGAGAACATCTCAATGTGGTGGGTTCCAGATTCTGTGGCTATAACTCTTGTCATGCTAATTCAGGGTGTCAGTGTAATGGAATAGTTATCAGGGGGTTCAATGAACAGACATGGGTATGCCAAGAGACAATACCTACATTCAGCATGAAACATATCAATTACATGCAATGAATTTGCAAAAGCCCAAAAATGCTCACTGGGTTTGATTTTGAATGTGTGCTGCTTTTCCTTCTACTCAAGACAAAGATAAAAAATTTGAACCAACTCTTGAATTAGAAGACTTTCAATGATAGAACAATTCATGATATTGGAACAGTTTCACAACAGGGAAATTTCATCAGCAACATGAAACACATTGAAATATCAAAGCCAATGGGTTCTAAAAAGTCGACAACTGACTTCATGAGGGGAAGGAAGCAAAAGTGCAGTGGCTTCATTACCACCCCAAGTGAGTAATTGGAAGAATGATCTAAAATTAACTTTTCCAATTTTAGGCTAACATTAAAATGTGACATTAAGCATGTTTGTTTGGAGCAGTGGTTCCAAATCTTGTATCCCCAGACGTTCTCAGACTAAAGCACCAAGAAGCCTTTAAAATTGTGGCCAATGGGTCTTCTCAATAAGTTTATTTATTTGCCCTCTCTGATTCCTTTTCTACAAACAGTGTGAAACAAGGTTGTGTTCCTACACCAAATCTTTTCAGTCTGATGTCTTCTGTGAGGCTCCAGAATGCTCCCATGGAAGAAATGGCTGCTGTTAACTTTCAGTATTGCACTGACGGGAAACTATTCAAACTGTCTGGTCTGAAGATAGATACTGATAAGTCAACCTGCTCCAGGTATATCTTACGAGGACCCGATTCTGAAGATATAGGAATACCCTAACTGTAGTTGGTACAATTGTCCTCCTCCATTTCGCGGTTCATGTACTGCGGTCCGGGTATATTGTGGGACCGTAGTATATTAAATGCAAGGCCCCCTGAGGCAAGCTGCTTGGGCCTGCTTGAGGCCTCTTGCACTTACCCCAGGCCTAGCGCTGCCCCAAACAGGCCTCTGACAGGGTTCCTGGGCCTGTTAGAGACCCCAGAAGTGGTTTCGGGTCAACCGGAAGTCACTTCCAAATAAACTCACCTAGATGATTGAGAATCTTCACAGACATATTGCCAATGAATAGCTTACGTATGAGCAATTGGTAGTCTTAACTCTAGTTCTTATGGATGTGGAAAAGCCTTTTTTGTTGAAGGTACTGCAGGGTTTTTTGTCATCCACCAGGCTGCCACTTCAAATTGTCCCCGAAGTTGCTTCTTGCTACAGAATTTAATATAGGACTTAAGGTCAAAGACAGAGAAGAGAAAAGCAGATTCTTGGAATTAATATTTGCTCACAGATATTCTTGTAACTGTGTGTATTTCTGTTTGATCACCTTTTCTGTCAGTGTGAGTTTTGCTATGGAGGGAGTGGTGTATACAGAGTCATACATGAGTCATGAAGTTTGATTCAGAAGAAAATTGCAGCTATTGCATCTTGGAAATTTTTAGAGCTGGTAGAAGCAAAGAGCTTCACCAAGAGTCAATAGGTCTCATTTCAGCAGGGATGATTCTGGGCATTATACTCATACATCTTAGCATTCTTAGCATTCTTCCTATTTCACAAAGTGTTCAGAACCGATACAGTTAAGATCAGCTCTCTGAAGCTATAGAACTCTCTCTCTCTCTCTCTCTCTCTCTCTCTCTCTGTGTGTGTGTGTGTGTGTGTGTACAGGAGAGAATGGTGATTAGCCATCTCACCACTAACCATTTCTCTGTTCCAGAGGAATAGGAAACTACTGTAGTTTAAAATACACAAGAACCTATGATGAGGCACATAGGACTATATTACCAATGTATCAGCCTATCCCTTATGGCTTCTTACAATGTATGTCTTTTTAAGATAGTTTAGAGTGCCATCATATACACTATTCTCTGGTAAAATGAAAATAAAAAAATAAAACAAAAATGTTGTGGCATCTTGAAGAGTAACTGCTATATTTTAATATGAATTTCCATGGACAAGTTCACTTCCTTAGACATAAGACTTTGTAAATGAAAGCTCACATTAAAAGTTGAGTCATGGCACTTGGACTTCTTTTCTGGAGAGATTGAATCATTTTGCTGCTCATCCAAACAGTCTGAGGAAAGCTAGTTGCAAGTCCTCCATTTTATAGTTCACTTTGACCTCTTGTCACCCTGGTCTGAAATAGGCTCATAAGATGAACAATGGCCTGAATAGACTCGCTAGGTTGACACTAATCTCATTAGGCCTTTAGGTGAATAATGGCCTAAGGTGTGAAACTTTCAATCTCTCAAGAAAAGAAGTCCAGATGCTATGACTCAACTTCCAGATACTATTTGTTGGCAGTTTTTGTAAAGACCTCTTAAGAACAGGTTGATTGCTCCAAATTACACCATGCAGGCAGCCTCCTAATCTTACTAGATGAGCAGAGTGTTCTAACTCTGACTTGGAAATGATGACTGTCAAGTAAGACCATCCTTCCCTCCAAAACAAGAGTGGAGCACACAAGATTCACAAACTATGTCTGGGTCCCTAGGACAAACCTTGCAACAACCTTTCCTATAGAATAATAATAAGTAAGATAAGCGGGGCTTTGGTCCAGGGCACCAAACTTTACAGGGTGCCAGAATCTAGAGGTGAATCTAAGAGTGAGTGATGGGGAAAATAATTGGCAATGTTTCCAGGCCTCTTTTTCTTTCGGAGAACATACCATTCTACTTCCTCTTTCTTATTGCTGGGGGTTTGCATCCATGTCAGAATGAATGGGAGAGGATGCTGTTTGCCCCAGATGCCAAAATTTCTAGTTACCATTCTGTATGAAACAAAACACCATGACAGAGACTAACCCTACACCGGGAAGCCCATGGGGTCAAAGGAGAGAAGCCATATTGTTTACCTGAGGTGTTAACAACATTTGTCAGTGTTAAATTCCCAGGATAAGATTATTTGCCACATCCTGTTGCATTTTCAAAGCTCCTGATGCAAGACTAAGGTAGCTGGTTTGGGCTACTTGCTTTCTTCCTTTGCTTCCCCCTCCCCTTTCTCATACATTGTAGCCATTTTAACTCTTTGGGAAACTTTGTAAATGTCGTTCTAGGGATATTATACACCTAAGATCTACTGCCATCAAATGAAACGTCTCTGGTTGACGCCTTGCTCATACAAGCTCTCAGTTTTGTCCCAGGATCAGGGATAAGGAGGCTTATGTTTTCCCCCACCCCCAGATACCATGAGTCATGCTCTCTACTGACATCACACTCTGGACTGCAGTTCTGTAACACCATGTAGCCTCCTCCTCTGATCAAGAGAATATTCAATCAAGCAGGAAGGATATTGCTCCAAGCACTATTCTAAAGAAATGCTTCCTGACTCAACTATCCTGTACTTATCCCTCCTCTTGTTTTCTTATATATTCTTCCAACACCAGAGCCAGAACCACAAAGTCCTCCATGCAATTTCACCTAACGCCTATCAATCACACTGGACTTTACTGAATCACTGAGTCTTTATTGCATATATTTATTTATCGTATTTATTTTAAAGTATTTTTACCCTGCCTTTCTCCTTGGAAAAAGCACCCAAGGCAGCTTACAGAATGAGGGATAATATACAGTCCAGTACAATACTTACCACATACATACACATCGCCAAGCAAGTACAGATAAATGGCTATGCTATGGCTATGTATACCCAATCTGATGTCTACAAGTGGTCATTTATGAAGGGCTTTTCTCCCCTACTGAAACTTGTTCTGGCTGGTTTTAATCTGTTTGTGTTAGTATTCAGGAAAGCATATCTTCTCTATGCAAAATTATATGAATATCTTAATCCACAGTAACCAAGAAACCAATAATGACTTCTCTTTTTCGACCTTGCCTCCCTCTGTATGATGTATGTATCATGGTCCTTTGTTGCATACAGAGATGTAACTAGTATTTAAGCTGCCCACTAGATGGGGAGCATAAATGAATGAATGAATGAATGATGAATGAATGAATGAATGAATGAATGAATGAATGAATGAATGAATGAATGAATGAATTGCTACACCAAATATGGGCAAAATGTGCCTGGAAGCTACATATGACTCAGTCTCCAGGTTGTTCACACAGATTCCCCTAATTTTTAAAAAGGCAACAAGTGGAATTCCCCACTCTTTGAAACCATTGAGAGCAACCACTTAGAAATAAAATGAGTCGTGGACCCCCTCCAGCTCCTCACCCAGTAGAAAGAGATTTCCAGTAATATTTGTTTCGGTTTTGCGTTATTTTTGCTTATTTCCTGAGCTAGATGTTGTTCATTTCCAGCCCCCAGGCTCCCCAAATCAGTCAATCCAGTGAGTGGAAAACTGACACTCTGGTTCAATGAAGTTGCCCTATTCAAGCTACAGGTATACATAATAAGAGGAAGGAGGCTTTACTTGTAATGGGCACAAGCAACAGAGATCAGGTCAAGTTTCATTAGTATAAGAAGCACCACTGTGACTGGCTTCTACAAAACCCAGTCAGAAATCAGCTCATAATTCCAAACTAACAGAGTCTGTGTTAAATTTTATCTTCCTAAGACTTCTTTATTTTGGATTTAACATTATAGACAACTTCAAATGGACCCCCATTCCTCTTCCCTGGTCTAGCACATACTCAGCTTTTCAATAGACTGGGGGGAAAAAGAGAACAGATTCAACAGATTATATTTGGCACTAGTTGTTAACAGAAAAACTCATTGGTGATCTAACTCAATAGAGGATTTATTAGGGTGGGGGGAGTCCCGTATGGGGCAGATGAACTAACAGGATTGGCCCTCCTTCCCCTAGCTGCCCAAGGTCCTCCAGTTTCAGGCCCTACCATGTCCCCTCCCCAAATGGGTTATCCATAGTTTGTCCTCTTTTGACCCCTTTCAGATATTCTTCTCCACCTCCCTCTCAATCACCCTGCTGGCTTCCCTTTCTGACTCTTTATGAAGGACCATAAGATTTTTCCCATTGATCAGCTCACCTTATCAATCTACTCTCATCCTTCTGGTGGCTTTCTACCACCCCGGTCTTTTCCTCCTTACATTCTTCCTTCGATTCCACATTCATTTATTTTCCTACGTCTTTTCTCCTGCTCATGCTTTGAACCATTCACTCCCTCCATCTCCTCCACTGATGTTATAGGTTCGGGACTCTCACATCCCGTACCCCTCAATATTACAGGTATATGCTTTCCCCCAGATTGATAGCTATAGGTTAACTATAGGTGAATTATGGGTCTCAGATTCTTCTTCTTTCTTGTCTATGAAAGACAGCACACCATCCTCTTTTGTGTCTCCTTCCTTCCTTCCTTCCTCTCACAAGCACCCCTTCCAAAGCTTCAGTCTGGAGAGCTTTGCAGTCCATTCATAGTACGGCCTGGGAAACTGGCATGTCAGAAGGCCTTTTGCCATGCCACTTTCCTTGGGTATGCCCAAAGTAACCCTTTTCATCATGACCTATATCACCAATGGGATTTTGGTTGTATAAAGTTAAAAGGAATAGCAAGGCTCTCATAAAAAAAAAGAAACAGATCCGTGCCACTGCATTAATGCCTCATGTTTAGAGCTGAAGCTTCCATGTTAGCAGGGAAGACATATTGGCACAGGGTCCCCTTAGTTAACTACAAGCTCACTTGCACAAGCTCAATATTTTCAGTTTGTTTAAAAATGAAACAAATACCAGAGAAGGCTTGGACAACATATACTTTTTCTCAATGAGGTCTTCCACTTTCAGATTACTTAGGTATATGTGATTATCCTTTTTGTGTATTCAGTCAAACCATTACTACACACACCCTATCGTACATTGCCAACCTCTTCTGTCCTCCTTGCTTGTAACAGAGAACCTTTCCAACACTTTTTTTGTCCATTTCTACAGCTATGCATTCATACATAGGTCCCTCGTTCTTGCTCCTTGGTTCTGGTGTTTCTTCACTGGAAAGCAATAAGGAACTAAATTAAAACTGCAAACATTGAAGCCAGTTAACATTTAAACAACCACTAGACCAGCAGTTATTGTTTTTAGTGCAGGAAATGAAGGTTTTAAAAACACAGCTCAACCACAGAATATGCTTAATCTGCAAGGTGTCCTTCTTTCTTCAGCAGTTTTTAAGATAGGAAATGCAAAGTTCTAATCAGAGCTGACACTTTCAAAATCGAGATAGCTATGACCTCAGCCAACCTCAGCCATGCAGGATAGAAACAACAGGAATGAAAAAATTAAATCTTACTAGCAAATCCCATACTAGAACCAGCATAAGTGAAACCAAGGACTGATTTCACAGATACGTATAAAATTGTTTCCTGAGACAACACCTGTGCTTATTTTTGATAGCACTATCATGGCGGGACTAACTTTACAGTCAGCCAGAAGAAAATATTGCCTGGTACCAAGCACAGCCAATATTTGCACCCCTGGTTTGCTAGTACAGTACTTGTTTTCTTTTATTGTTGTATGGTCATGGACCCAACACTGGAACAAGAACAGGTAAAACAGAGATAAGTAATTTACATACATCAGAAATTAAAACCAGTTCATGATCTTAATGGAGCATTTTATGTGATCTTGCAACCCAGACTAAAGACCGCTAGTGCGTGGCTGCTAATCAACACTTCTCTTGCAAATCTTAAAAATAAGAAATGATTCTCTGACTTCTATGATCGCCCATACCCAACGTGAAGGAGCATAGCCTCCATCCTGTAACAGGGTCGTGGCTGTCGGCGTTTCCCTGAAGCCAGCATCCAAAATCCACCATGTAAACACCGGAGGGCTCGCCGTCACCGGCTTCGCTCCCTTTTCCCCCTCAGGCTCGTGCCCACCGGAGCGAACCCCGTATTCGGGGCGGGGAGCGCAAGGCGACTTCTGACCCGCAACTTACAGACCAGAGGGCGGCCACCGCGAGCCGGAGCCTTCTCCCCGGTTCTCAGCACACACACACACATGCACACACGCACCCCGCCACACGGGGCACTTTTGCTGGGAGAAGCCCCCCCCCCCCCACCTCCGCCGCCTTCCTGGGCTTCGCCAGGGCTCGAAGACGGGAGGGCGGCAGGAGGTGTGTGTATGTGTGTGTGTGTGTGTGGTAGCCTTGAGGCAGCACTGGAGGCGAGAAAATGTCCCTAGCCCGGCTCAACTCGTTGAGTCCCGAGCAAAGGGCTCGCCTTACCTTGATCCGCCAGCCGCTGGTCCGGGTCCTCGGCAGGGCTGCCGCCGCTGGTCTAGGCTGGCGTAACCCCGCCGCCACGAGGAGCCGTTCGTTTCACCCAGCAAAGCCGGCGGACAGGGAGCGCCGCCTTCCACTTCCAGCGCGGGGAACCAGAGTGCAGCCCGTCTGAGCTGCAGCTAGCTAGGCTGGGGGGGGGGGGGAGGCATCATCCTACGTGAGGCAAAACCCCCATCCTAACGCCGACCTTCTCGGCGAGCCCGCCTCCGCCCTTGAACGCCTCCTGCTGGCTCCTCTCGGAAAGGGCCCTGAGTAGCCAGGCGGGAGACCCGGGAGGAAGAGGGGACGCCGCCGGCGCAGAGAGGAGTTGGCGGTGGGGGGGCGGGTACGGTGAGCTTCCGAAGATTCAGGTCGGAAGGAACCGAACAAAGGGAAAGAGTTTTTTTAAAAAATAGAGGGAGCTAAAGAAAGAAAGGGCCCGGCTTAATAATAAGGAGGGGAACGTTTCCGTTGCTCCCAAACCAAGAGGCAATTCGAACAGCGTTAACGAGAACGGATGCCTTTCTGTCTATAGGATGTGCGCAAGGTTGGCGCCCGTTGTGGCTGGTGGGATAACAACCACAGCAAGCAGCGGCAGCTGAAGCTAGGAGCAAAAGAGGGTTTTCACACTGGCCCGTGCACGCAGAAAAACACACAGATAGGCAGGCAAGGAAGCATCCACACACAAGCTGCCTTCATCTGCAAGATGAGCCCTGGACTCCTTTTCCTTGGACTCTAGACTCCTTTTCCTTGAGAGATTGAAATGTTTCCCTGCTCATCCAAGCAGCTTGGTCAGTCTGAGGAAAGCTAGTTGCCAGCCCTCCATTTTATAGCTCACTTTAACCTCTTGCCACCCTGATCTGAAACAGGCTCATAAGATGAACAATGGCCTGAATAGGCTCCTCAGGTTGACAACAGTCCATAACCTAAAGGTGAACAATGGCCTAAGGGGATGAAACCCACAAGTATGGGTCCTTAGCTATGGCCTTGGTGGTGAAGGTGTGAAGTATTTTTGTCTAGGTATTGTAGAAATCACATCCTGATAAGTGGCAGACAGACTGTGCCTGAGCCCCCCCCCCACCTATGTGGAGGGAGGAGCTTTCAATGCTCACATGGCTTTCCTGACCCCTATCTCAAACCACCTATCTTCTTTGTCTAGTACATCTTCATATTTGAATGAGTGCCTTTTGTCCTTCAAGTGGAGGTGTACTGCTGATTCTGGTCCTGAGCTGTTACCCCTCCTATGTTGGGCCATCCTTCTGTTTAATGGCTGTTTAGTTTCTCCAATGTAGAGGTCTGAACACTCCTCACTGCATTGGACCACATATACTATATTGCTCCTTTTTTGTTTTGGTATCAGGTCCTTTGGGTGGACAAATCTCTGCCTTAGTGTGTTTGTGGGTTTGAAGTAAACAGGGATGTGGTGCTTGCCAAAAATATTTTAAAGCTTTTCAGACACTCCAGTCATGTAGGGAGCAACCAGGTTCTTCCATTGGCTCTGGGTCTCAGGTGGATCCATTGTTCTTCTGGGTCGGCACACTGCTTTGTTGAAGGCCTACACTGGATATCCTCCAAGCTGTCCTCATCTTGTAAGCAGGTAGGCAAGAACAGACTGGGTGGATGTCAGGCTGGAGGAGGGGGGCAGTGCCCCACAGTGCCTTAAAGAACAAGCCACCCTGCTGGGATCCTATATAGGAAATGGAACCAGAGGTAATAAGAAGACTAAGAAAGCAGGGGCAGCTATAATCTGAATGCAAGCCTGAGGTATCAGCTTTTTCAGATGTCACATGAATTTGAACTGGAAAACCAGCTGCTTTGTATGTGGTTCTATTGATCTTTTGGACTACAGTTTTACCCATAGATAGAATAGCCTGTAACACAGAGTTATGGGAGTTGTAGTGTGAAAATCTAGATGGCAAACATTATCTGAAGTCAAAATCTGTCTGAGTGCTCTAAACTTAATCCAAGAACAAGCAGACACATTTTGTGCCTGAGATGGAACAGCCATTGGTACCAGGCAAGGGTTTACCCCACTTCCTAGCATTAAACATACAATAATCATTGTCAGTGAAGTAACCTCCAGAGTGCAGCTGTTTCTTAATACCCAAAGATCTTTGAGGCAGCCTTCCCACTTTGTCTGATGGTAGGGACAACCCTGAGTACAACATTTGCATTCACAGGCTTTGCTGTTTCTGTGTGGTGGGAAGCACCCTACAGAAAGATGTCTATGAAAAGCAAACTATTATTCATCACCATTTAAATCAACATACGTCTATGGTTACTTATCAAAGGAGCAGCTGCAAACAGAAACTTGTTGATACAATTTGTCATGGTAAAGTTGCCTTTCAATTGTAAAGCAGATGGTGATTCAGACAGGCTGGCTTGGAAACTCTAGGAGGTGACCAAAAAAGTAACTTCTTCAAGTGTCTGCCTCCACCATGGTAAAGCTTACTATGCTGGTGGGACTTATTACTCAGTGAAACTCAGTAGGATACTGGCCTGCTAATATCATTCCTTGTCCTATCTGCAGACAGCAGATCTTGAAATGATTAGTGTATGGTGAAGTGTAATGGAAGCAGGCCTATAACCAGGCTGGAACAACTGGGCAGCATAATTAACAGGAGGCAAAAATTTGCTGTCGGAAGGACACAAAATCCAGTTAGTATTTGCTGCCGGGGTTGGGGTTATGAAACAGCCTTTCTCAAGTGAATACACTTGAGGCTTCTGGCCACACTGTCTGAAGCAGAAGGACACACACAATAGGTCAGCTTGGTACAGAAGAACCAAGACAGCTGTCAGGTGTTCAGCCCCAAGTGTTCCTCTGTCCAATTCCCACATAATGTCAATGTCATCTGATCCAAACTTAAACTGTATTGGCACCAGGTGTTTTGCTGCCCAGTTCTTTAGTGAAGCACTGCATGGCAGTGAAAGTGTAAGAGAGAGCTGACCAATATGTCTGATTGTGACTGTGGGCATGTCTTTCAAATATTACATCACATTGCGATGGAATACCCCTTTAGAAGGTTCCCTGCCTTCCTGCAAGACTTATATCATCTTGAGCACACTGCTGTTCAATAGTGAAATGATTTAGGTATCCAGCCTTTTGCTTAGCTGCCAAAGTAACTGCTCAACCATAATTTATTTCACTAACCATTCATTATTCGTATTGTGTGTTTTACAAACCTCACAGAATTTATTCTTTTAATTAATGTTGTACATTTATCCATATTTTATATGGTCTTTGCAAAGTCTTACACAATACTGCTGTATTGTTATACCATATGAAATGAATAATGGCGGGGGAGGGGATCAGAGTGCCTTTAATGGCACAGAAATCCATCTGTATTTGAGCATTTAAAAGCATTACTAAAAGAAGTTAAAATAAGAGCATAAGAACAGCCTTGCCAGAGCAGGCCACAGCCCATCCAGTCCAGCAATCTGTCTCGCACAGTGGCTCATCATTTGCTTCAGGGCATTCCCAAGCACATGTCTTCACCTGCTTAAGATTCCCTGCAAATGGCATTGGGAGATATCATGCCTATCTCTCCAACCCAGAGGTTGTCTTTAGGCATCCATAATGATAGCCAATGACTCCCTTGTTCTCCATGAACTTGCCCAATCCTTTCTTAAAGCAGTCAGGGCTGACAGCTGTATTCAGTTCTTCTGGCAGGGAGTTCTACAAACCAGTGATCCTCTGGGTGAAAAGGTACTTTATCTTATTTGTTTGAGATCTAGCACCCCAAAATTTCATAGAATGCCCTCTAGTTCTAGTGTTGTGCGATAGGGAAAACAGTTTTTCCTTATCTACTTTGTCCACACTGTGTATGATTTTATAAACTTCAACCAGGTCACCTCTTAGGTGCTGTCGTTTAAGAGTGAAGAGGCCCAGCCATTGCAGCCTCAGATGGTAAGGAAGGTGTTCCAATCCCCTAATCATTCTGGTAGCCCTTCTCTGCACTTTTTCCATTTCCATAATATCCTTCTGGAGGTATGGTGACCAGAACTGTACACAATACTCCAGATGGGGCCTCACCATAGATTTATAAAGAGACAAAATGACACTTGCTGACTTATTTTCTATACCCTTCCTAATGATCCCTAGCATTGAGTTTGCTTTTTTCATTGCTGCGGCACATTGGGATGACACCTTCAATCTGTTGTACTCTAGGACACCAAGGTCCCTTTCCTGGTTTGTTGTAGAGAGTTCAGACTCTATCAGTTTATAAACATAATTGGTCTTTTTTTGTTGTTTGTTTGCTCCAACATGCATCACGCTGCACTTGCTAATGTTGAAGCTCATTTGCCAGTGGCTTGCCCACTCCCCCACTGTCAAGAGATCCCTCTGGAGCTTCTCACGATCTCTCTCAGTTTTTACTACCCTGTATAATTTAGTGTAATTGGCAAATTTGGCTACCTTGCTATTTACTCCTACTTCTAGATCATTTATGAACAGGTTGAAAAGCAAGGGTCTCAGTACTGAACCTTGGGGGACTCCACTCTTTACCTCCCTCCACTTGGAGAAGTGTCCATTTAATGCTACCCTCTGTTTCCTGTCCTTTAGCCAGTTGATGATCCAGGACAAGACCTGTCCCTTGATTCCATGACTGGCAAGTTTATTCAAGAGCAGGCAAGTCCAAACTTTGACCCTCCTGATGTTTTGGACCACAACTCCCAGAATTCTAAGCTTAGATTGCCAGTGACAAAGGACTGTGGGAGTTGTGGTCCAAAAGATATGGAGGGGCGAAGTTTGGACATGCCTGTTCAAGAGCCTTTGGTGTGGGACCTTGCATATTGAATCTTTCATTGTCACTGTACCTCTGTACAGACCTGTACAACTCTTGTGAAGCCGGATAGTAAACCTTTATTTAAATATTTTCCATTTGTTGTTTCAAGTGATAGATAATTACTTTCCCCACACTCCCATTTCTAACTTTGAGAATATGTGGGTTATGGTGCTACTTAGTATTGCCTAATATTATTGAGATCATGTATCTCGCCCACTCAAGGCCCTCGTTCATATAGTCTAGTCATGATCAATCGGGCCTATTTCCAAGAAATGGAGTGTAAATGCTAGAGAACCAAGGGTCAGCCCCACCATTCATATTTCTCTGTATTTATTGATGGAATGAATCAATATAGCAGCTTAAAAAGAACACTCAAAATGAAGCAAGATTTCTAGTGCAGAAAGTAAAGAGTGAATAAAATACAACTGTGATAAAGACATGTTTACTGGATAGTCAAGAATTATGGGCCGATAGTCAAGAATTATGTGCTGAAGAGTTATATAAATAAGCTGGATCATACCGGCAGCCTTCCTAGTTCAACATTCTGTTCACACAATAGCTACTCACTGCTTGTAAGTCACCCACAGACAGGTTGGTCTGTCATATGAACACGTGTTCTTTCTTTTGTTACCCAGAGATTGATATTTGGGGGCATACACAATGATCACCAGTGAGGTGCAGTAATGTGGAGCTAGCACTGGGAAGATGCATGTTCAAATTTCTGCTGGATCATAGAAACTCACTGGGTATGACCAAGATAACCTAGTTCTAGAAAGCCTGACAAAGTTGCTATAAGTTGGAAGCAACCTGACAGCAAACAAGAACATCTCTGATACTGAAGGTAATATAGACATGGTGGCTGGTTGCCAAGGTATGAGATGTCACTTTCGAAAAAGAACCTTATGTTGTGCTCATTAGCATCTGAGAGCAAGACTCATCCAGGCAGCAACAACACTCTTTGGCTCACTCTAGTGGCTAACTCAGATACTGCACCCTGCAACTATTAAGGCAAAAGCAAAGCCAACTCCCCTCATTCTTAGCATTTAAAGGGAATGGCACAAACTCTGATAAAATGCTTCAAAATATGTTTAAATGCTTTTTAAAAATAAATTTGAAATACTATTAACTATTCCTAAAAGTACTTTTGTAAGAAAGTTACAACTGTTGTGCTTCTTGACCATAGGAAGGAAATGTGACTAAGGAGAAAGATTATTTATTTATTTATTTATTTACTTACTTATTTATTTATTTAAAATGTTGTATTACACTTCTCTCATTGTGTCTTGCAACACTGAAATACAATATTTAAAGGAGAAGACAATGAGCATACAACAGTTGTTAACAATATTAATGACAATATTTAAAGCTAAGAACAATGAGCATGAGGCTAAGAACAATAAGTAAGAAATATAGGGGAGAATGTCACTCTGAAAAAAAACCCAGAAAACACACACCAAAAAATGGAAAACACAAGTAGTACTATAAATCCAGTCCAAGCAGTAATGCATAAAAAGCCATCTAAAAATTGCATAACAGTTACTGCTAGTTACTGAGGGAAGGCTTGTCTGGAAAGATAGGTCTTTGCCCGTTTGTGGAAGGACAGCCAAGGTGGGGCTAGTCTGGTCTTGAGTGGGAGGGAGTTCCAAAGCCTGGGAGCAGTAACAGTGGAGGCCCCTTCTATGTCCCAGATGCACTTGTGAAGGTGACGGAGAGCCTTTTCACACGACCCCTAAGATCCGCTGGCCACTTAAATTCGGACCAGAGATCTTGGGGGCTTGTCGCTGTTCCTGTGTTCCCACCCCCTCCGCATTCCTGGCTGCTGGCTGCGTTAGGGAAGGGAGAAAAAAAAGGAAGAAAAGAACGTGGCTCACCTCCATTCTGCCGTCTCGCTCTTGCCCCCACAGCATTCCATTCTCTTAAGTAGCTCTTAAAGGGATGGGGGGGGGCAAAAAACAACAAACAGAAGCAAGGAGAGCCCGGCACTCTTAAGTTACATCCGCATCAGGAATTCTTCAGCCCTGGAGAGCAGGTACTTGAAAAGTGCGCTGGGACATGCTTAGGTGGGCATGGTCGCACTTAATTTTCTGTAAACTCCGGAGCTGGTGGGGAAACAATTTTAAGCTCCGGAGCTGGGAGCAATTTGCCGCGGAGTTTAGGGGTCGTGTGAAAAGGCTCGGATTGAGATAAAGGCCGGTCTTGATGATTTTAGCATCTGCGTATATAACATTATAAGTCGTATGAGGAAAGTGGCTAGTGAGCTTTTTCTTCCTCTCTCAAAATACTAGCACTTAGTTTCATTTACTGAAGCTACTACAAATATCATTGGCATCCTTCAGTCCCGAAAGACTATGGTATCATGCCTGGAGTAGAGATCCTAAGAACAACACCTAGTGTGACTAAATAGACCAATTCAGGAATGGCAGTCTCTACCGCACTGGGGGCAGATGTATTCTGTTTCTTGCCCGGTCCTCGAGTTTCGTTCTTTCCGTGCCTGCCTCTTTTCCTCTGCCTGTTGGACAAATGCCTCTTCAAATTTATGTAGACCATGCTGTATCTCTTGCCTCCAGACAGTGCGATCGGAGGTCAGGGTTTCCCATGTGTTGAGGTCCATTCCCAAGGCCTTCAGGTCCCTCTTACAAATATCCTTATACCGCAGCTCTGGTCTCCCTCTGGGGCGCTTTCCCTGCACTAGTTCTCCGTATAGAAGATATTTTGGGATCCGGCCGTCATCCATTCTCACAACCTGTCCAAGCCAGCGTAGGCGTTGCTGTTTCAATAAAGTGTACATGCTAGGGATTCCAGCTCGATTCAGGACTATGCTATTTGGAACAGAAAATTTCTGTACCCAGGTTGTTGTTAATCTGTGGAACTTCTTGCCTATGGATGTGGGGATGGCACCTGGCCTAGTCAATCTGACACACACACACCCCATTTTTTTCCCTGAGCCAAGGTGGCCCGGGAGGGAGCCTGCGCACAGGCAGAGGGCCCTGCGTGGCGCTCTACAGCTCCCGCCTCCCTTGGCGGAGAGAAGGTGGAGCTCTGGACTCCACTCGGCGCAGGCTAAGGGCGAGGGCCGCCACCCTCTGGGAATTGGGGACGCCGCTGAAAGCCATGGACGAGTTTCACCCCCGGAACGACGAGGTAGCGGTAGCCGGCTTCTTTTCTCTCCCCGGATCGCGAAGGAAATCCCTTTCCTGTCCCGATCTCCCTTCTGCGGAAGAGAAAGACCACCCTTGCCTTTTTCTCCAGCGGGTGCGGCGGAGGGACAGGGTCTAATTCTGCCCTGCTGCGAAAGGCTGCGAGGGAAAGGACATTTCCCTCCCCCCCAAAAATTCCGTGTTTCCTACCGAGTTTTGCCTACCGAACGCCCCCCTCCCGACGACACGAGAGCGCTGACTTGCATTCTCACGGCCACCTGCATGGAAGTCGGGGGAGGGGGGGAAGAGGAGGTAAAATTTACCCACCCCTCTTCCCATGAACAAGATAGAATCGGCTTTCCAACCCTTCTCTTTCCTAAAATTATCAAACGGCAGCTTAATTGGTTTATTGAGCCAATCACAACAGGCGCTGCCCACGTTCCAGGCGTGTGATCCGTGATCCGCCCGGCATGCTGTCTTTTTATTGCATCCACCCAGAAACTTCTCTTGGATTTGGAGAGTTCCTACGAGGACAGCAGGCGCGCGCGGGGTGGTGGTGGTGGTGGTGGCGGCTAGGGGCGCTGAATTGCAGATGCCCAGGACGAAAGAAAGAAAGAAACTTTCCCCCGATTCATATGTGCAGTGGAAACGTAATAAATCTTTGGGGGAGGGGAGGGAGTGGAAAAATACACCTTGGCCTGAGAAGTGTAATAGGATGTATTCGCAGGCTGTGTACCTGAAGAATTAATGCTAGGCTTGGTGTTGACGGAGAAATCTTTCCTGTGACAGTATTTAGAGCAGGCATGTTCAAACTTCGGCCCTCCTGATGTTTTGGACCCCAACTCCCAGAATCCCAAGCCTGTATTTCCAATGGCAAAGGACTGTGGGAGTTGTGGTCCAAAACATCGGGAGGGCTGAAGTTTGGATATGCCTGATTTAGACAGTCAAACCTTCTGTGTTGTCTTCTCTCCCCTCCCCCCACCAGAGAGCCTGTCACCTCTACATTCAACATTCTCCTGTTCTCTCACTCTCAAATGATCCTCAAGTCCCAACCTCACCCTCCTCTGGCTTCCCCACCCCTTGCTCATCCTACCTTATCTGCTTTCTGTCTCCTGAGGAATTTTTGCAACAAAGCCCTGACTTAAAGTGAGCCAAATCACTGCATGCAAATATGTTTATTTATACCATGCATCCAACACTTGCAATATTAGATGTGAAGCTTATATTCCATTATATATTACATTGAACATCTCATTCTCTTGTTGTATTCCAAAGAAATAGACTTGACCCACCAAAGGTTGCATTAAAATATAGTAGTCCTTGAGGTATCACATGTTTTTGTCTTTTGTTTTGTTTTGTTTTGTTTCTTGAATTTTTGCCTGGAATTCTTCCATAGACTAACACGACGACTTCTTCCAAAACCTATAATTACTTGATTCTCTTACCTGAGTTACCTGGGCTTAATGTCGATTTTATAACTCCAAAGATTACACACCTTGACCTAGGAGCTGTGCCAGGCATATTTTCCATAGCCTTATCTGCTCCCTTACTAATATAATAAGGGACAGAAAATGCTTAGTAGGAAACAGGCCTTTCTGGTGGTGGCACCAGATGAGTAAGTCACCCTCAGAGACCTGCTTGCTCCTTCCTTGCAGGGTTCTAAAAGACCACTCAAGGCCTGGCTGTATCTACCTGGCTGGCTTTCCCTGATGACTAATGCTGCTGATAAGTTTTTGACCACTTTGAAATCCACTTCTCTTTCTGTCCTCTTTTTTGTTACTTTTGGTTTTGATTTTGATTCACTACTGGTTTGTTAATGGCTCATTAATTGTGGTTTTATTGTGTTTATTTTCACTTTGTATATTTAATATTGTATTATTTGTGTTTAAACTTCATAAACCACCCAGAGTGCCCTTTTTAAGTGATTAGTATTTGGATATCTAATAAAAACATAACTTTTGCTGCCACTTGCATGCTTGAAATTCATATGATGACCTATTTGAACCTGTGAATGTTTTGTAGACAGATATGGGATCTTTATGAAATATGGTATAAATAAAACATTAAAACTATTATTATTATTATTATTATTATTATTATTATTATTATTATTATTA
>JAHTLZ010003399.1:8409913-8422182 GCA_023846285.1 Phrynocephalus versicolor | reverse complement strand
TATTATTATTATTATTATTATTATTATTATTATTATTATTATTATTATTATTATTAAAGTAATTTATTGATTGATCTATTTATTGCAGATGACTTTTAACACTGAAGAAGCCCACAATATTATTAAAGATGTAAGTTATTGATTTTTAACCAGATAGATAGATAGATAGATAGATAGATAGATAGATAGATAGATCTATATCTATATCTATATCTATATATTTATCTTATATAATGGGTCATGGTGGCTCAGTGGGCTAGAGCACTGAAAGCTATTGGCTACAAAGTCAGTGGTTCGAATCCCGGGTTCCACGCAGTGGAGCAAGCTCCCCCTGTTAACCCCAGCTCCTGCCAACCTAGCAGTTCGAAAGCATGTAAATGCAAGAAGGCACCACTGTAAAAAAAGTGGGAAGGAAAAACAGTGTTATTGGCCACGGACTTGAACAAATGTGGCTCTTCAGCTTGAATACGGAGATGAGCACTGCCCCTAGAGTCAGACCCGACTAGCACACATGTGTGGGGGGAAGCCTTTACCTTTATATAAGTGCATTTCAGAGGAGTTTTATCTTTTTTTTCTCTACTGAAAAGCATAACTTCTGCTTAGTGAGGATGAGCTCATACTGAGGAATAAGGCACCCTTGAGTTTAATGGGATACGTTTCCAAATAAGCACACATAGATCATGCCAAGATCTATTCTGTTTGCACTGGATTTTGAATATTGGATATTTGAGATTATCTTTGTACCAGGTTCAAATCACAGGATCCCAGTGCCAGTAGGAAGTTAATTTTTGCCAGTCTCTTTTTACTTTAGCAGTGGAGGTGGTGCTGTGGGAGAATAAATTAACTCCCCACTAACCAGATATTCTACTTAGCTGAAGTTCTTTCTGTTGATAGAAAAGTGACTGGCTGTAAGTAAATTAGTGCTTCTACTAGTCTTCCATTTTGTCATCATGCTTCTGCAATCAGAGAATAGTACATGGGGCTTTTGGTGACATTGTTTTCCATTTGTGGTCCTCATGTGTTACTTGTTTTCCATTTGCCATCCTCATGTGTTACTTGTTTTACTTTGTTGGAAACAACCCATTAAGAAAAGATACAATGTCTGTTCATTGCCAGTGAAACAAGCACTGCATCTGAAAGAACTTTCTGTTGATTTATACTCAGGATATACAGTACTGTGCTACAGTATTTGTAGCAAAGGCCCATGGTTAGCCATGTTTTTTTGCAGCAAAACAGCCTTACAGCTTTTGTAGGCCAAATCGCTTCCTGAAATGCATGAGCAGTTAAACTACAGTCCACAAGAGACTGTGTTGAATAAAATTGGTTTGTCTTCCATGTGCCACAAGATTGTTGGTTTGTTGCAAATGTTTGCAGAAACTGAGACTACAGTCTTTAATAGCTCAGCGGTTTAAGCCTCTTTGAAGTTAACAGGATTTGTTTCTGTGGCTGTTTTAAGTATAGCACTATAGCGATGTTATGCTGACAGTACTCTTCACTCAGAAGCTGCTGAGCATACTGAGAGAATAAAGTCACACTCTCTGAAGGTCAGCACAGTAAAAATGGGGGATTGAAGGAATAACTTTAGGATCCCTTTGGCGCAGTGGTTAAATGCCTGTAGTGCAGGTAAAATTGTGCTCACCACCTGGGGTTCAATCCCAGGTAGCAGACTCTTGGTTGACTCAGCCTTCCATCCTTCTGAGGTCAGTAAAATGAGTACCCAGCTTGCTGGGGGAGAGGGGCAATGTGTAGCCTGCATTACTGTAATTAAAAAACTGTAAACCGCCCAGAGACTACTTGAAGTGGTACGAGGCAGCATATAAGCAGAAGACTTTGCTTTGCTTTGCTTTGTATATTTTTTTTACAGCTGGAAAAGAAATCAGATTATTGTTAGATGTTTGTCAGTGAGTGTATCTAATAAAGGTTGCTGTTTACTTTATCCATCCAGGTGAGAGTGGCATATATAGCACACAGTTATTGAATGATATTTCTCCATGGGGGCGCTCCAAACTAGAAAAGAAGACAATTGACAATCATTTAACTTTCAAAAACATTGCAGGACTGAATTAGAAAATTTATTTATTTGATTTATATACCACAACCATCTAACGAAAAGCTACTCTGGGCAGAAATGGTTGTGTGTATGCTTCTATCCTTTTTAGTGCATTTATTTATTCCAAATTTCAACCTCTTCTTTTTTTATATTCAGTGCATAGAAGGTGTTCTGGGCAAGGCAGATTACAGTCATGACAGCGTCAATCAGTGGACTGCAGCCATTGTAGAACAAGCTTTAACACAACTGGTGAAACTGGGGAAAACCTACAAGTACATTGGTAAGAGAGAGTGGTCATAATGCAATGTTAGACCCAACCAAATGGGCTTTGTTATAGCACTGTGACTGAGTATTTTAAGAATGGCTATCATTATGGATGCCTAAGGACAACCTCTGGGTTGGAGAGATAGGCAGAATATCTCTCAATGCCATTTGCGGGAAATCATAAGCAGGTGAAGACACCTGTTTGGGAATAACCTGAAGCATATAGTGAGCCACTATGTGAGACAGAATGCTGGACTGGGTGGGCTGTGGCATGTTCCATCAAGGCTGTTCTTATGAATGATGGACATTAGCTAATAAACTTTGTTTTGATTTGATTTGATTATTAGTCCCAACCAAATTAGATCCATTGAATCCATGGGCTTTAGGGAAGTGCTGATTTACTGTTCAATAAATTCCATTGATCTACTCTGGTCGTGGCCTGTGCCAGTGTTCTGAAATGAATTGCCCATCCCTATTGAGTACCATATGTATTAGCCCGAGTGCAGTCACTGGCACAGGCCACGACCAGAGTAGATCAATGGAATTTACTGAACAGTAAACCCAGGTGGTGCTTGAAACCCTCTGACACACACAGCCAATTGTCTGGGCTTGCATGGGATGTAAACTCCAACTAGAAATCAGGCTGCAACATCATCTTTGCTTGCTCCTGGTGCTGGCCAATCGGGAGCTGTGCAGGGACAGGCATCATCCCACCTCCATGTCTGATTGGCCAGCACCATGCACCCTGCTTTCTCTCTGGAGCTCAGCTCCGTGCCAGCACAGACCAAAGTAAATGATTGGCTCCTTGTGTGTTAGAGGGTTCCAAACAGCACCTTGGCTCTCATGGGTTCCAAAACTAATTGCCCATTCCTACCACTCAATTATTATTATGTTGTTAATTCTGAATAAGTGTGATTGGTGGTTGAAACAGCCCAGCTTTGATATGGTAGAAATGCCTACCCTACAGATAAAAAGAACTAATCATTTTTCAGTAAAACTAGAGCACAGAAGACCCAAGTATCATGATATATTACATATTTTTGTTGTAATAAAAGTTAATACCATGAATAGAATTTTGGGCTAAAATCTAATACACTGGAGTTCACATTTCAAATGCTCTCTAATATCGGTAGGATATCCTTCAGCATTTGACAAAACGATTATAGAAATACATTATGCTGAAATTAAAGAGACTTGTAAGTGATGGGTTTGAAATGGGTGACGTTACTCTGATTAGCAAGATGAGCCAGTGGTAAGAGACCATGAGAGTTATAGTAGTCCAGCAACATCTGGAGCAGGGGTGACCAGCTTTCAAAGGTACAGGGAGTACATGTTCCTTTCTCTGGATTTTGGAGTGCCATTCTTTCTTTCTTTTGTCTTACAAAAATTGAAAAACAAATTAAATTTAAAAAGCCCTCTTGTGCCTCTAGTACCAAACAAAAGTTTTAATGTTGGGTCAGAGTGGGAACCTATCTTTGAAGGGTGTGTTTCTCAAGGGACTACAGTGACTGCGCACACACTCCCGATGCCAACCTGGCGTACCTGGAAAGGAGGTGACCTTCTATTTCCCCAGACCTTTTGCTTAGAGGCAGGGCACCTGTACCCCATCCAAGCTATTGTTCCTGTAAGCGCTCCAATGTCTTGCTAGTATACATAGATAAGAGAATAAAAATGGAGCATTCTGGGAGGAACAACTCAGTCTGTCTGTGCGTAGTTTCTCCGCTGGCTGGAAAAGATACTTGTCTGTGTCTGTCTGTCCTTTGCTCTGTGGCAAAGGTCAGCCTGGCATCAAATTTCTCCAGCGACTCCCCACAGGACAGAAGTCCAGAGTTGAAGTGTCTGAAAAACATGTCAAAATTGCTTCCCAACATCCCCTAGAGCAGTGGTGGTGAACCTTCAGCACTCCAGATGTTTTGGACCTCAGCTCCCAGAATTTTGAACCTAGATTGCCAATGACAAAGGACGGTGGGAGTTGTGGTCTAAACATCTGGAGTGCCGAAGGGCATACAGTATTTTGAGCCAGTTAAAAGAAATACAATTGGGGTAGAGCAGCACCGAAGCTTCAGGGAAGGGGGAACGTCATCCATCACTGATCTCAATGTTTCATCCACACATTTTCCAGATATTGAAGTGGGAGCATGTTCAAGTGAGTGTTCAGATCTAAACTTTATGCATTATTAAACAATGTGTTTACCTTAACTGTAGCAACTCTTGGCACTAATAACTAGTTCACGTTATGAGTCTTTTGGAAGGAAGGGAACGCTGTCATGGAGGTCTTGTGTCAGAAAACACTGCTGAAGGTTAAGCAAATTCTTTCAATATCTCACACCAGGCTTAGCATCTCAGGGTTGCCAACAAAAAACATTTAGATAGCTGTTGTGAGTTTTTCGGGCTGTTTGGCCGTGTTCTGGAAGTTTTTCTTCCTGACATTTTGCCAGAACTTGGCTCTGAGCTCCTTGCCCTCTGAAGATGCCAGCCACAGAGTCTGGCAAAACATCAGGAAGAAAACTTACAGAACACAGCCAAACAGCCCAAAAAACTCACAACAGCTATCATATCCCAGCCATGAAAGCTTTCGAGAATATAAAAGACATTCAGCCATTTTTCGGGAGGAAGAGGAGAAGGGAAGCCTCACTGATCTCATAATTTGGAACAAAGGAGAAGGGAAAGGAGAACATGAGCTATTTAGTCGTTGAATATTAATTACAGCATAATCCAATAGGATCATTTTCTCCACATCCTGTGTCACAGACTGACTGTGGATTGTCTTTCTTGCTCTTGTCTGCTACCCAGCCAAACAATCATTGGTAAAGGCTATATGTCTGCATGACTTATACAGTTTTTGCTTTATTAATAAACACAAAATATTATTCTGTTCTTCAGTAACCTGTGCGGTGATGCAAAAGTGTGGAGCTGGTCTGCACACAGCCAGCTCATGTTTCTGGGATACCACAACTGATGGTAAGTGTCAGCCCATAGACTCTAGATAGAAAGCAAGACTGTCTTATCCATTGTCAAATACCGCCCAGGCTTTGAAAGACAACCAAAGGTGAACAACCAGAAGGAAATCACTGTGGCCTGAATATGGCCAGTTACATGCAGTGAGATGTTCATTCATTCTTTACACATAATCCAAAACTAAAACCACGCTTAAACATTAATGGTTGACGGCTGCTATCTAAGCAAACACAAATAGTAAAGGGTTAAAATAACCATTTTCTGACCAAAAACTAAAAATAAAATCCCTGATGCTAATGTTAGGATGATATCAACATATGTGGAACAGGGAGTGAATTCCACCCCTTCATTGCCTGCTTGCAAATTTGGTAGGGCTGTACGATTCATATAATCTAGTACAGCTAGTAAAAGTAAGATTGGACATAGTGGACATAGTGGACACTGTGCCTAGTCCCAGCTGTTAGCAGGTGATATTCCATTAGAAAATGTTTGATTTTCTCTAGTTTGGAACATCCTTCAGAGCGCTACTTATTTGTGCCATGCTCATCCACATAATATCCCAGAAGCCTTTTAAGCTGGAGGGAGTTCACTATGCATTTGCTCAAAAACCAAGTGGCTTGTATGAACTCATAAAGGACAAGTAAGGGAATGAAATGTTTTGCATATCTTATTGGAGTGAAAACTAGTTACAAGTAGTCCAGGTATTGATGTTGCATGAGTTGCAGTCTTTTAAAATAAGTATATCCCCTTCCCCTTGACCTTTCTACAGTTTGGGTGGAATTTGTAGGTAACAATAGCTTGCCCTCTTCAGCCCCCCCCCCCACTAGTCAAGCCCCCAGCCATATGATAGAGAACAAATAAAAGATGAAAGCTCCATGTGTACAGTAATTGTATTTGTCATACTGGGATACCCAGTGTGGTGTAGTGATGGACGAGGACACATGAGACTTGGGTTTGAATCATGGAAACTCATTGGGGGCATAGAGCTGATAAAAATAACTCCTTAAATATCTCACTTATCTTGAAAGACGTATTAGGGTTGCTATAACGGATATGGTTTCTGATTAGGAAACTTATAATTGTAGACAAGCGTTTAATTCAGCATACACCAGCCTCAAGCAGGGTTACTACACTATGGAATAGTTTTGCCAAGAAATTCTGGTTAGTAGGTTGCTCTCTGAGAATAAACATTTTGACCATTCTTTCGCTTCCACTTTGTTATAGGCACCTGCACAGTTAGATGGGAAAACCGAACCATGAACTGCGTTGTCAACGTTTTTGCTGTAGCCATTATCCTGTAGCAAGTGAGGCAAGCTGCACTGAATTACACCAAAGCCTTTAAGAGTACATCTATATTATGTTAAATATTTAATGCACATTATAAGAGTTATCACATAGTTCTGTATTTATGAATTAGAGAAAGAGGCCAGAAGTGTGCTTTTAAAAGGTTTCTGTACAAGGTTTACATGTTATATATTAAAGCATAATCTCTCAGTTGAGCCAAATGGCTGCTTGCTAAAGAGACAAGTGTAACAAGAACAAAAGCAAACAACAAAAGGGACAAAATTTTGTGTGTTTCAGGACTGAGGCGCTTCTCATTTCCCGCCTTCTAGGTCTGGAAGGACCAATATAGCTATTAAATCAAAGTGCAAATATGCATGCTTCCATCAAATTAACACTGTCCCTTCTTATTTTATTTATATTTATTGACAAGATTTTTTTAGCCGCCCCACTACCAAGAGGTCTCTGGGCGGCATACAACAAGTATTAAAAACTATAAAACAATAAAATTATTAAAACTATACAATACAATACAATACAATACAATACAATACAATACAATACAATTCTTCATGCATAGATCTAAGATCCGCGGTATGCAACAGTAAGGAAGAGAAAATATTTATGACAGTATGCTTTATCATGAGCATTGAAAGGCAGTGCTTTATAATAGTGGTTTTCAGACTTGTCTCTCGGGAACCCTGGGGCTTCATGAAAGCTTATCAGCAGAATGGCAAAGAAATGCAGTCTTTGTCGTGGGACCCTAGGGTTGCAGGGGACTGTGATGTGTTTTAAGGCATGGCCTTGGTGGAGGCAGGTTTTATGGTGAGATCAAGTTGAGGCACTTGGACATGCTGCATGTGATCTTGAATGGGTGCTCCAGAATCCCAGCATGCATTTGGGTTTGGAGGCTCCTTTGTGGTCAAGTTGAAATGAGAAAAGTTTCCCAAGCAGTTTCATTTTGAAAATTATTTTTAGAAACTGCTTAGAAGAATATTTAATGCTGCTCATAACATACAATACACTGAGCAGAGAAAGAAAACCCTAAAAGACAACTGAACAAGTTTTAAAATGTTTTTGTAGCATTTTCAGCCACAATATACTTAAAAGCTAAATTATCTACTTTTCTTCCTCAGGGGAGATGGGTGTTCTGAAAACAAATGTTGCTATATTGGAATGGATTGCTAGCCATTCTCAACTCTGAATACTTAGCATAGGAAAATACATCTACTGAAGTTGGGGGAACAGTGTTAATCCAACATACAGCCTTAAATTTTGTGACTGCCACTCCAAAATTTCAGTACACCAACAAAAGTGCAGAAAAGGACAGGTGGCCCTAGGTAAGTAGAAACTTCACAAGCATTAGAATAGTCTTACAGTGCCCTTATAGCCAAGTACATAGGCACAGATATTTAGGATTGTGATGTAAAAATAGAACAAAGCTGTTACAATACTGATTTGTTACATATCTTCAAGGCCAATCTTTCAAATGAATGTTGTCAAATTCTACAATAGGATTATGCCTCCATTACTCAATATCATATAAAATAATCTGTATGTAAGATTTGGGAATAAATAAATTGAGGAGAAAGTTATTATACATTGAGCTGCACTTATTCTGAGTGTGTCTAACAGTCTATGTTTTCTTTAAATGCAGTTAATGGTGGCTGCAATCCAATCTGCACTTAATGCGTTTATTTTACCTATTTTGTTTATTGATTGTGTCAGTAAGTAAGTTAAATAAATTGAATTCTGCTAAATGCATAGGCATTTGCTTCCCAGTAAAATGAACTGGATTAAGCATCTATCGTTATCATTTATGACAGTGGATTTTGACATATGCACTTGGTTGAAATTAGTTTAAAGGTGTGTACTTAAGAGTAAATTCTATTGGACACAGTAGGACTTATATCTGAGCAAGAATGCATGCAGTCAGAGATTTTCTTGCATGTAGTGAACCATATTTTAACAATCTATGAATTACAGAAAATGTCTGTCAAACTGGCAATCATATTAACTTGCAAAACTATTGGGAGGAAAGTGTGCACCTTTGCAAATATATTTATATAACTATGTCTTATAGCAGTTCATATAAATTATGTCACTCTGCAGTGACTTATACCTGCAGTAGGACTTGAAACATAATTGATGCCACATCTTGGATTTTGTAAGTGTTAAACTTAAGAAATTGCAGTAAGAATGTTTAAGTTGCCGGTATGTTTAGCAACCATCTTTAACCATTGTAGATTGGCTTTGCTTTGAATTATTGTACTGTTTTATTTAATTCACCAAAGCTGTATGTCTTCTTGTAGTGATATTGAAACCTTTTAAACCAAATATTAAGTACATCTCAAATTACTGCAGTATAAATAAGAATATTTCTGCAGTTCCAGACTTAATTCATATAGTGCACCAACGTGGTAGAAGGGGTCCTTGCAGTTCTATCACAGTTCTGAACCCAAAATTTGCCCTTCTTTTCTGGGCATAAACTTTCTTTTTCTTTTTTCAGAAACAAAAAAAGAGACAATCTTAAAGACACCACAATCTATGGGAGGAAGGAGTGGAGTAGACTAATATTGGCATATGTGTTTGAGAGGATCAAATAAATACAGTTTCCAAATGCACTTACTAACAAAGTCTCTGAAAACTAGAATTTTTTTTAATTGGCTATTGTATCTGAAGTATCTTTTAAAAAAATGTACTTGAACAAAAACTTTGTTGAGGAAACACTACTTTATGTAGAAGCTGGAAATGATGCCACTAGGGCAACATTGCACTAGAGATTGTGCTGCATTTTCTTGCCCTTTATTTTTACTTTTAAAAATCTGCCTTAGTTGTACTCAATGCCTTTTTGTATGAATTAAAATAAACAATTGCTGACATTTTTGTATCCAGTATTTTTTTTAAAAAGCCATTGTTTTGTCTCCTAATCTTTTCTTGATATGTTGTTGTCATTCTGCCATGTTAAAGCAGTGTCTCTTCCATCTCATTTTCGAGTGCATCCCCCCGGGACTTCTCGTACCCAGGAATCGCTGAATGCTAACATGGACTGAGCTTTTTATTCCATGCTGGGGCTTCCAAGGGAGAATCTCCCCATGGATTGCCCTAGATGTTTTGCAAGTCTTCTTCGGTACACTGGTTCGAACCCTTTTCTACTTAGTGCAAAAAATGTGACAAAAGCAGTGCTCTGACTCCGCGTACTGGTCCCAGAAGGATGTGCATGGATCCAGGAGGTGCTTATTTTCTTTCTGCTCCATCAAGAGTGGAGTTAAAATAAATGGCAGATTGCGCCAGAAGATGGCATAAGCCTCTTTTACAAGGGCTTGTCAGAGAGTCTCCTGCAGACTGCAAATCATTAACTTGAGTCTGAAATAAATGTGAGATGCAAAAGCCCTTGAGAGGGACTCTTCCCCTTCCCCCCAGTTCATTCATGCATATAACATGGAGTAGCATCTCCACATGTCTGCTGAAGGACAACCATTCAGCAGCATAGATCTACGGTTGCATCACAGCTGTTCTCCATATTTTTCAACATGCGTGGGCAGATGCCATTTGTCCCAGGCTCATTTTCAGTACTGGTGTTTTCTTCAGAGCTGTACATATTTCGGATTGGCTTGAAATGCTCTTTCCCATCCCTCCATATGTATTTCTTTCATTGGGATCAATCTGTATTTCTTTGTTCCCTTCCTTGATTCTTCCTTGTTCTGCATTCTGCTGCCCCAAACACGCAGCACCTGGCCCACATTATCCCCTGTTCTCCAGTGGAAGTGAGAAGACCCCAGGTGGGGTGGGGAGAGGAGGCGTTCCCACTTTGCTGATGCCACCAATCATCATTTATTTATTTATTAAAAATTAAGGTATTGCTAAAAGCCTGTGCAGATGTAGCTATAAAATCCCTTTTAAAGAATCTATAAGTGTGCACACAGACAGACGAGAAAGGCAAGCACTGAACTTGTTAAAGAAAGGGGGCTTGATTGTGGATAAAATGGTGATACAGCAAATAATGCAAGAAGGGAGGTCACACACTGGCTTTCCAATCATGTCTTGGTAAGATGCCTACCTTACCATGTTTTGATCAGAGTGGATAGGCCACTCTTGGCAGTATTTTGGGGAGAAGCAACTTCCTTTGCTTTGGCTTGAGAGACAATAATGACACGGAAAGCAAAGAAAATTCTGAAGCGATCTTTAAAGCAGTTGAAAATACATGCCATATCTTGCCCTCTAGCTTTTCTCTATATAAATGAATAGAAGCGGCTTTCTACAAGCAAAGAAATAACAATGAAGGGCTTGAGGATAGAAATGGTAAATTAATGCAACCCGGTGCATATTTATTCAGATATAGGGCTTACTAAATTCACTAAAACTTAATTCCAGACCAGTGTGCATGTAGGGTTACAGCCTATGTTGAAATTTTTTTCTTTCTGCAGAACTTTTTAAAATGCAGAAGCAGTGCAAAGGAGAGGTGGAACCTTAAGCAAAACTCCAGTAGGAGATAGTTTTTTTTTTTTTTACTGTCATTGAATGCAAGCTCCACAATGGCCAAATGCCTCTGAAAAGTAAGTGGAAGGCAAAGTAACATTTCTCTAATCATGTTGGCACACTCAAAAGTTTTCTTTGTTGAATATGAAATGCACTCCTCTCGGGTCGGCTTCTGAATGGTTAATACACATCATGTTCAAGGTGTCAGCCAAGGCTTCAGGTCCACACAGGAAAACACCAATCCTGGAACTGAAAGCGAAAGAAATCCCAGTTACAGAGGCCCAACACAGTGTATAATTTAAATAATGTCGCTGGAGGAATTTTGCTGAACTGGAAACAAAAAGTTAGTCCCAACATTCGAAAAGGTTACTTTTTATATACTGCAGGTCCAAGAGCTTTCCGGTTGGCCTCGTCAGCTGGTGTGGATTCTGGGAGATGTTAAAAAAAAAGCCTTTTCCAAGATCTGCCCATTACACATTGTCTAATGTTTTCACCATTGAAATGTAAATATCATATGAGATTTTTGTACATAGTATCAAGGGAAGAATATTTGAGATTAAGAATCTCCATATTTGTTCTAATTGGTCATTCTGGTTTTTAAGATGTTAAGAGGATGGTGTGGATTAAGATGATTTTATATATTCTATTGCAAAGTAAGGGAGTGAGTGGGTGTCATGCTTGGTTTTCTAGGCTTGCAAGCAGTGTACTCTTCAAACAACTGAATATGTGCTGAAGTTATCAATTACTGGATGCATGGTCAAGTGGAAATAGTTATCCACCCTGCAGAGTCAAATGCAAGAGTCTAATCAGCAAATATCACAGGACAAATTTACCTTGGATGTTGGCTTGCAATAGTTGTGAACTCAGTCTCCCAGTTAGGTCTTCCGTACAGAGTTTTCTGTTTCAAGCCTGTGATTACATCTTTCTCTTCGTCATGATGCACCGTAAAGTGAGTAGCCTGGGAGAAAGAAAGTGAAGAACATCCTTGTTAGAAAGTGTAAGTGCAGCAGGCATGAAGGGGGGAAAGCAAGAGAAAACTGCTACTCTGAAGATAACAACAAAGTCTACAACAGATGAAATCTGTAGTAGAAGAATCTAATGAATTTGTATGATACAACACTGGAAAAATTAAGGAAGGTACTATACAGCATTATCTTTTGATATAAATAATATGTTACAAGTAATTTAATTATTTGTTAATTATAAATCCCATGGATTTTTTTAAAGTAACAGAAAT
>JAHTLZ010003399.1:8337454-8409903 GCA_023846285.1 Phrynocephalus versicolor | reverse complement strand
ATGTGTTTTTGCATTAACTTCCTACTTCTAACCCATCTCTGGCCAACCAGGAGCTCTGTGCTTCGAAGAGCCAATAGAGATGGTGGTTGTAAGCAAGAGGGAGGTGCCCACACCATGCAGCTCTTTGTTTGAATCACCCTGTAAAGTCCAGCTCCATTGGACCATGCTGCTCTATGCCTTCCAAGAAGAAGCCTGGCATCCATCAGAACTGTCTCTTGACAAATTACATCCCTTGCCATGTTTGGACTTTTATACCTGCTTTGAAAAAGAGGGCTTGTGCTCTCGAAAGCTCAGCAACTTTTTTTATTTTTCTACTAGCAGCCTATGAAGGTATCACCCATAGTCTAGTTTAAATTTTGTTTTTTGTTTTTTTAAAAATCCACTTTCCAGGTTCTGCCTAAGGCAACCAGGAAAACTATCCTAATAGCCATTAGCTGGTTGCCATTTGAATCCAATACAGTCACTTCATGCTGATGGTAGCTGTGATTACCAGGCTCTGCTCACATAAACAGGAAGAAGCATCCATTGATTGCTTTCTCTTCCCTGAGACCCAACTCCTTGGAGACACCCACAGCAGATGGTTGATTACCTGAGATTCATCCCAGCCAGTAAGATAAATGTTGTAGCTGAGGAATTCTGCATTATTCTTGTCCTGCATCTGATTCTCCAGTGACTGCAAAAGGTCAGCAAACCATTCAAAGGCGTGAGTGTCTCGGCAGAGCCAATAAAAGTAAATCTAGAAGAGAGAAGATTGAATATGAGCCCAGTATTGATTTGTGTTCAGTTGGGCGATGTCATGTTTCTCATTTTCCTCGTATAACTTGAAGACATTTATGTCAATGGAGACCTGGAATACAATTGGCCCTATTCGGGTATTACAGAACCCGATGTTGCCAACATACATATAGAGAAGTACTTGCCTACTCTGCCTTTGTCACTGCTTCCTTCCTGTGAGTAGCAATGCATCTGAAGACAGAAGAATCCTGCTTAGGCTTAGATTCTATATGCAATCAAGAGCCTAGATGGTTTTCCAGGGCTTTCACTCTCACGCAAGCAGAAACCTCTCCTATTCTGACTCTATGGGCCTTTTTACACGACCCCTAAAATCCGAGGCAAAGGGCTCCCAAATGCAGAGCTTAAAATTGTTTTTCCACCAGCTGTGAACTTTAAACAAATTAAAGTATGACCACGCCACCTAAGCGCGCCCCAGCACACTTTAGAAGTACCTGGTCTCTGGAGGTAAAAAAATCTTCCGATGCAGATTGTAAAGTTGTGGACCCTGGTCTTCTGTTTGTTTTTTGTTCCCGCTGCCCCTTTAAGAGACAGGAGGGCTACTCGCGGCTGCTTGGATGGCAGACAGAGGTGAGCCTGCACTCTTATCTCCCTTTTTTTCCTCCCTCCCCTTACAGACAGGAGCAATGGAGGTAGGAAGGGTGGGAACACAGGAAAAGGAACACCCCACGATCTCTGGTCCGAATTCAATTTGCCAGCGGATTTTAGAGGTCGTGTACAAGCGCCCTTTGTTGCTTGCCTGGGGAAAGTGATGACAGAGGGAGCAAGTGTTAAGTGCTCCCCTCAAAGCATGTTGCTGGTGCTGGACACTGCCAATTGTAAGGCATGTGTGTCTATGGGAGGAGGTGGACAGAAAAGCCATCAAATAATCTTGGCTGAATGTCAGTGGACACTGTTAGACTTCTCATCAGGGCACTTGTAGTCAGTGATCTCTTTTCACATCTACAGACAAAGACAAAGTGAGTCACTGAGTGAGTCCTCCATTGGCCTGTTACAGGTCTGAAGCTCTTGCTCTTGGCATGAACTCTTGAAAACTGAGCAGTCATCATACCAGGAACGTTGGTGATTTATGTTCAGCAACTTAGGTAAAAAAAGCCAGTTGAACATAGATTCATAGAATAAAAAGCAAAAGGCAAAGTGTTCTGCTTATATACCCCCCATAGCACTTCAAGCACTCTCTGGGCGGTTTACAATTTAATTATGCAGGCTACACATTGTCCCCACCCCAGCAAGCTGGGTACTCATTTTACCAGCCTTGGAAGGATAGAAGGCTGAGTCAACCATGCACCGGCTACCTGGCATTGAACCCCAGGTCATGAGCACAGTTTTAGCTGCAGTACAGGCATTTAACCACTGTGCCACAAGGGAGTAGACTAGAGGAAGATGGGGTCCTCAGCATAGTGCAGCCTTTCTCAGTTTGCATCAACTGGATTACTTGAGATTGTCACTAAACTACTGATGTATCCCAGCCAAAATGCTTGCCTAAGACTTTGCATATCAAAGGAAAATGTATTTCTCTTTTGTACTTTGAAACAGTGGCAAATAAATATTCCATCTTTTGCAGTGTGGCATATAATTTCCAGCAAGATGAAAACAAAGTTGGTCCAAAAAGATTAATAAGCACTTCCTTAAAATATTTCCCTTTGCTAGATTTGTTCCATTGTCTTCAGTAAACCACTGTCCCGTACTACATAAATCAACTAATTTTCTTAACCAGTAATAGTCTTTGCAACTCTTTGCTTCCCTAAAATAATCCCTTTGGAGTCACTTTTAGCAAAGCTCAAACAATATTTTGTTATTTATGGAAACAACAATTGTGAGTTATCACAATTATCCTAACTTTAACTGTTAAGTGACTTATTACAGTTAACCTAAGTTTAACTGTTACCTATTTTCTAAATCTTGGGCATAGAAATGCTGACTTTCATATCAAATCAGTGCTCTGATGACTTGTCAGTAGATCTTGCTGTTACACAAGATGATTCAGAACATCGTAATATGTGAACTAGGGATGGTAAGAGTGCTGGAAAAATGTTTTTCTTGACAATTTTCTAAGATTCTTCACCGTGATACTTCTCTCCAGTGAAACTTCTTAGCTTCCCATGAAAATGAGATATTCTGCCTCTGTATTCCCCATTCTTGTTCATTTTGTTTTGAAAAAGAGACTAAAATACTCAGCACAGCTTAATGCCTTTTTGAAAAATCTGCAGGAGAAGTGCCATTTTGCAGAGAAATTATAACAACTCTATTCAAATTTATCTGGGAAAAAGATCATAGCTCAAATATACCTGTAGCAGATCAGAGTAGAGTGTGTTCTCCATTCTCCACTCTTAGAAGCAGATACAAAGGTGAAACCACATGAAATGTCAGCACAGCAGAAACTATATACTGAATTGACACATCTGGTTCAGACCCAGAGTTTCTCTTGATATGTTCTCCCAACCCTCTGTTAGAATGCACTATTCAGTGCCAGATGAAAGAAGAATTGTATGCCTGGGTCATACCTTTTTAAGTTTTAGCTTAACAGAATCACTACAGTATTTGTACCACACCGACTTGAGGACTGATGCGAAAGGGGTAACCCCAATGCCTGCTCCAACCAGCACCACAGTTTCATAGCTGAAGACATCTTCGCTAGCAGTGCCAAAGGGGCCATCTACAGCTATCCTGCAACAGTAAGAGTACATCTGATGTTAATAACTGTGATCAGTCCATACATGACTGGATGATCCAGTAGTCACCACCAACAGAAATAAGCCTTATGAGCTCTTCTTCAGAGGTCATTCGACTTAGCAGATCTGACACATGAATATTACGGTTGGACACCAATGCTGAGGCTGACCCCCCTGGGAACAGGACCAGTGTCTGCTTTGAGGAACAACTGGGCAAGGTGATAGAGTACAAAATTATCCTTAGGTATAGGAATCCAGAGTGAACCCACTTTGCAACAGTGTCCTTTTACGAACAGAAAAAAGGCAAACCTGACTGTAATGGACAAGTCACAGAACCTAAGCCTACTTGACCTCAAGGTCCTCTTGAACAGGCTTCTCGACAGATACCGTGGCTTACAGAATCTGGATCCTAGCTCAGTTGTACTCTTCTTCTTTTGTAAGTGATAAGGTTAACCTCCTTAGAAGGGCAGACTGACCATTTAAAGCACAATCTGATCATACAGTGGTCCCCTGCCCTTTCACGGTTCGTATACTGCCATCCCGCTATATCACGGCACCACAGTATATGAAAAAAGACTCCCGGGTTAAGAGTGGAAAGGCCTGTTTCAGGACTCCCATACTTACCCCCAACCTGGCACTGTCTCGAATGGGTCTGCGAGGGCCTTCTCAGGCCTTCTGGAGGCCCCAGAAGTGACTTCCGGATCACCAAAAATCATTTCTGAGGCTTCCGTTAAGTACAAGAGCCCCCAGCTAGGTGCCCCAGGGCTGACCTGACCTGCATCCGCATATCATGGATTTTCAATTATCGTGGGGCAGGTCTGGTCCCCAACCCCCGCAATAGGCGGGGGATCACTGTATAAGGCTGATTTTGCTATTCTCCAGGGGTGGACACCCGGGACAAATTGTGCATATGTCTTCTCCAATGATGAACCTTTTTGTTCTCAGCCATGCTGAAAGGCAGCACAGACCCTTACTATCAGGGCCACAATTTGTACCCAGCTCATGCCACTACTTGCACAGTCATTGAAAGCCATCCATCAGATAGACACTACAGCATCAGGCACTTTCTCTCTCACGCACTGCCATAGACCATCGGTTCAATACATACTTGGGCAGCTTCCAGGCTTCCTGGAATTCTTGTTTATCACATCCGCACACTTGATATAAGCCTTCCGTCCAGTCCCCAACAACACGTATGTGAATGCTGAAGTAATCCTCTTCAGGAGCAGAAGTCAGTGTGAAAGGGTGCCACTCCAGCATGGACACTGCAGGGCATTTGACAAATATGTATTGGCCAACTTCCATCTTGAATCCCTTTTTCTTCATTTGGAGCTCAAAGGTTTGGAAAGGATGGGTGACAACCTGTGACATGAGACACCAGCTTCTCAGAACACCGCACAGAGTATGGTGGGATGAGTCAGCACAGATTTGGTGAAAAAGCTCTCAAAACAAAGTCACAAAATCCTAAAGCTGTTCATTTAGATTTATTTATTTATTTATTTATTTATTTATTTATTTATTTATTTATTTATTTATTTATTTATTTATACATTTCTATACCACCCATTTTCCAAAGGAACTCCAGGTGGCTCACAATAGTCACATTTACAAACTACTGTCAAAAAAATAAAAAAAATCAATAAAATAAGCAGTTGTCACAACACATAAAAATAATGATGAACAATAATGAGAAACAAACAAACTGATAATCCACAGGCAGACTTATGGCCAGGACAAGAAAAAATAAAATAAAATAAAATAAAATGAATGGTCGCCAAATGCCTCTCTAAAAATCAGAGTCTTAAGAGCTTCTTTGAAGGCTGGCAGAGATTGTGCTAGGCAAATCTCACTCCAAATCCCCTAACAACCTCAGCCAATGGCCTCATACAGATGTTATATAGCAAGGGAGCATCCAGGGAGACTACAACTCTTCCCCCAACTTAACCCGCTGAGAACGGCCACCAAGGAAGGACTGGGGCCAGCGAAAAGCTGAGCCTCCGATCCCAAACTCGGAAAGCTGACCCAGCAAGATACTGTGGTTGACAGTATCAAAGGCCGCTGACAAATCCAGGAGGACCAACAAGGTAGAGCAACCACTGTCAGCCCCCCTGAGGAGGTAATCTTGCAGTGTGACCAGGATGGTTTCAGTCCCACGATGCAGCCTGAACCCGGACTGGAATGGATCCAGGACGCAATCCTTCTCCAGGAACAACTGGAGCTGCTTGGCAGCAACCCTTGCCCATGAAGGGAACATTGGCTATCGGACAATAGTTAGACAAGTCATGCGATGCCAAGCCAGGTTTCTTTAGAGTGGGCTTCACCACCATCTCCTTCAGGTGAAGGAAAAATCCCTTCCCTGAAGGATGCAGTGAAAATAACAGAAGCCCACTCTAGCATGCTCCCTCCGGCATATTGAATAAGCCAAGATGGACAAGGGTAAAAAGAAGAAGCCATCAGCCTGCAATGAGCCAGTGCCCTGGAAACCTCAGCTGATGATACAGGCCCAAACTCAAACAGACAAAGAGACTGGGTGTGGGTGTGGGTACGGCACTTGGGATACTCATGGATAGGTCAGAACAACCGGACTCCAGACCGGCTCGGGTGGCCTCAATTTTGGATCTAAAAAAGGCTGCAAAAGACTCACTAGTGATTTGGATTTGCATGTGATTATTTTTAGGATCGGTTTTTGAATGTAAATGTTTTGAGGAAACACTTTTAAAATGTGACATGTGCGCTGATAAATTCTTAAATACTGTATAATATTTAGTGACACTTTGATTCAGGTTGGGCCTTCTTCACATCATGGGGACTCTGTTCTTCTGGAGATTACTGTTAGGAAATTGTGAATGGTTGTTTGGAAAGTATTTTGAGTAGAGCAAAACAAATAATAAGCCGTTTTGGGAACTCTTACCTTTGTAATAACAACTTTTTGCGTTGATCGCCAGAACCTTACCAGCCTCTCAAATACATAGAGAATCATTGGGCCTATGATCCATTTCCATGTCTGCCGACAAACAGCAAGAAGAGGAAACAGGCAAAGAGAAGAAGAGAGAGACACACATTAACAACATTTGGACAGATCAACACACGATTGCCTTTTGTAGGTCAGAAAGCAGCTCCAACCATTCACTCAGAGTTTTCAGGGAGCTGCTTCTTTGGCAAGCGTTTTGTAGGCTTAGGAAGTCACTAAGATCAGGAACAGGCTGATTACTCAAGACTATCTGATAAATATAGAGCTTGCTATTTCAAGTTAATCTTGAAAATGCATGCCTAGCTTTTAGTGTTTTTTTTTTTTAATTCACTTACAATCTGTCTAAAGGTCTGATTTGGTTCTGGGCTCTTAATTTTAAAAGCAGTAAAAAGCATTTTTGAAAAAAAAATGACTATGATTAAAATTAAGACAACAAAAAGCCAACAAACGACCGAAGAGGTCTTACCATAGGAGGATTTCCGGAAAACTGTGGTACAGGACAAGAAGAAGACAATTCCCCCCAGTTGGTGTAGTTTTTTGCACAAATCTCTGGCTCATGCTCACGCAGACTGGCAGCTGTTTGTCCACGTACAATTTGTCTGAAAAGAACCAATAGCAATATCAATAAAATCTTAATTTATTAATTGTGTAATAATTAAGTTGACCATAGACTAGAACATCTTCATTGACACAGAACTTGGAGAGGGTGTTTTGTTTGCTTGTTACTTACTGTTCTCCCAATCCTTCACCCAACACACTAACTCATAAAATGATATTGTTATTCCCTGAGTTCATGTAGTGGCCAACACTAGGTGCACGGAGTGTATGTTTCACTTTGGGTCATGATGAACTTTAAGAAAGTGAGCACCATGACTGTGTTTTCTACAGCCTTGTCTCCTTTATTAGCAGATCTATTTATTGCTGCCAGTTCTATAGCAATTTCTCCTCACATACAAAATCTCAGGTTATATTGCATCTTGTCGATTGTCTTGTCCCACTGGCTGTAAATGGGCAACAATGACTTGTGTGTTGCCTCCTTAAGATGTTCAAGAAATGCATGGCAAAAATGGAAGCACTAGCATAATGTGTGGAATGTAGACAGAATAGCCTGAGATGGACTGGTTGTATAATCCCCTCCTCTTGTGTAAGTATTCGGGAGGCACTGCAAGTTCTTAAGGTTTAAAGGAACCAGTTGCAATGAAATGAAACAATCTGATCCCCATCCTCCACCCTTATTCCCATTCTCTGGGATAAATCCTCTCATACCCAAGGTTTTAACCAAATAAATTAAATTGAAATGTAGCATTTTAAAAAAAGGATTCCCTATCTTAAAGCACAACTTTAATCTACCACCTATTTTACACTGCTCGTTCTGACCTGTTAGACCCCTTTTTGCATTCTGACATAATCACCTATAGGATGGGTGTTCTAATCACCGTCAGATTGGATGCCCTAACTTTAACATTTGGCTATGAATATTCTTTTTGTTCCTCTTTTTATTCTTTTCTTCTTAATAGATTTTTGTGACAATGTAGCTTTGCAAGGAAAGGATATTGACTAATTTTCCATTTGGGCATATTGTAGATATGTGCAGCGCACTGGCCACAGGGGAATCCCAAATGCAACCCCCCCCCCGCAAGTCCCCCCAAGGAATGTGACTAGCATCACAAAAACCAGAGATAACTGAATAGTGCAACTAGAGTTGCTTTATACTGTAGGGCCATGGTATCTGCAGGGTTACTACCCATGGTTTTTCACTGCTTGAAAATATTAACTTAAAAGATCCAGAAATATGAGTTTCCCATGTGTATTACCCAAACTGTCCAATAGAGGGAAAGAGAGACTAGGCCAGTGGTGACGAACCTTTGGCAATCCCACAGTCCTTTGTCATTGGCAATACAGGCTTGGAATTCTGGGAGTTGTGGTCCAAAAAATCTGGGGTGCCTATATATATAGTATATAGGGGTTCGTTATCCACACTGCCAGGCATTTGTGGGGGTGGGATGTGTCTGTTAGAACTGATCCCCAACAGACACTACAGTTCTGCTTACTTGTCTATATCAGCTGCCAATAGTGTTTTGGCTAGTATGTTACAATTTAGAATAACAAAGATGCTCTTTAAGCTAACAAAGAGCACAGTTGCATAGCAGAAAAGTATGGGGCTATGTAGTGGGATTGAAAAAAAAATCAATTTAAAGTCATGTGGCAGTTCCATAGGATTTGTATCTCTATGTGAGACCCTTCAGCTAATTTTTAATTTGATATTTTTAAAAGTTTTGTATCACTTTCATAGTCTGACCCTAAAATCACATCTATTAAAACCATTTCATTTCATGAGTGCCTGCAGATCACAACCAATTCCTAACTATTGCTTTGTGTGTGTGTGTGTGTGTGTGTGTGTGTGTGTGTGTGTGTGTGTGTGTGTGTGTGTGTGTGTGTGTGAGAGAGAGAGAGAGAGAGAGAGAGAGAGAGAGAGAGATGCACAATGAAAAAAATAATCCGTACTTTCTTATACTGTATTTTCTTCCACATTGGTCCAAATAATGACAGTATGGCACTGTATCTATCTAGTTATTTACTGGTAGCTCTGAATAAAAGCCAATACTTACCCAGCACCATGAATTGCGAGACCAATAAAAAAGATAACAAACAGATGGTGAGTAAACCAAAATACTTCAAAGTATGACCGTCGAATCGTTTTAGTAGATGAGGTGATAATCAGTATTAGACACAATGTGATGATAACACCAGTGAGGCCTGCCAGTGTTGTGAATGCTACATAGAAACCACCTTCAGGATTCTGCCAAAGGAAAAATATCATAAGGAAATCAACCATAATATATATATATACACACACATCTGTGCTCCTCCTGCTGTTAGCAGAATACAGATCCCACCAGCACTAGGGGTGTAGCTAGGGTTTGGAGCGCCCGGAGACAAAGTCACTTTTTGCACCCTCTCCTGCCCCCTGTGTCTCACCCACCCAGCAATGGGGGCCAGATCCTGGGGGAACAGTAAGGGTGGGGGGAAGGGTATCTCCTTCTCATGCACACATGTGTGTGTGGGGGTCTCCCTTCCAGACAAGGCTCTCCTGTGCAAACTGCACAGCATGTGGATAGCGGGGACAAGGAATGAGTTCCACCTCAAGGAAGCCCTTTAAAAGGGGGAAGGGAATCGAGGATGGTACTCCACCCATCTTGTCACTACACCATTGTTCAGCAATTAAGTGAAAGCTCCCAAGATGCTATGTGCCATCAAATAACTTCTGACCTGTGGTAACTATAAGAGTTACTGACTTCCAGAATGTCCTAGCATTAACAGCTCTGCTGGGATCTTGTAAACCAGCAACACCTTGTATTGTATTTGCTCTTCGTACTGCCCTGCCTTCCTAGCAATACAGTATAAACTTTTTCAGCAAGTTCTTCTCAGTTTTTGCAAACTAACAGCAGTGGTTTCTCTATTTACTGAACAACCCATCTCATGTTCCATCTTTCTCTTTTCCTACTGTTCAACCCCACATTTCCAAGCAATACAATCTCTTCTGGTCACTGTTATATTTCTGCTATATGTGCATGGTAGAATAGGCTCAGGTTACTCATTTTAACTCTAGTGGGAGTTCAGGCTTGACTGAGTACTCAACTTCCTGCTTTTCTGGCTGTCTTTCTTACACATTTCAGTTGAGTTTACTTTTGTTCTTCTCTTTCATCACTGTCTCTTTTTCACATAGCATGGATGATTTTGACTTGAAGTGACATTCTTTGGGAACTCCAACCTTTCCCTCTTTATTATTTCAAAAGGCAAAGGGGAATCTTTTGGAAAACATGCACACAATATGTTCCTAGTCTTTTTGGTCTGACACAGATATTCTTCCTCAGGTAGGTTATCCCAAGAAAAGGATTTGGGATCTGGAACATAGGTTTTAAGTCTGCCTTCTGCCTTCTGGGCATGGCAACATTAATTTACCCAAGAGGTTAAAGGGTGTGTGTGTTTCTCCATTATACTGTACATGTTGCACCTAGTCATACATTTGCTTCCCCATTGCATTCAAGCCAAAAGAGTCATTCAAAATATTTTGGCACAGAGGAATTCGCATGCAAGCTGTTCTTGCTTCTGCCTTCTTCCAGTAACCATAGTACAGATTCTACATGAGAGACGTTTCTATTGGAATTTGTATGTCTTTTATGTTTTAAGAAGCCACACATTAGGATATAATCTGTTTCAGAGGAACAGACCTAGTAAAAAGGAGGAGGAGGAGCTTTATGTGTTAAGGATGTTTATACTGCTGAAGAAATCCAGGATATACAACTGGGAAGTCAACTTGAGAGTATTTGGGTGAGTATTAAGGGGGAGAAAATGGGAGGGATGTCACTGTGGGGATATATTATAGACCCCCCCAATTCAGTTGGAGGAGTTGGATGATGCCTTTCGTGAGCAGATGGCCACAGTTAAAAGGGAGAGATGTAGTACTAATGGGAGATTTTAACTATTCCGATATATGTTGGTAGTCTAACTCAACTAAGAACACAAGGTCCAATAAATTCCTTACTGGACTTGCAGATAATTTCATGGTTCAGAAGGTGGAGGAGGCAATAAGAGGAACAGCTATTTTGCATATGATCTTAACTAATAGGGAGGACCTTGTAAATAGGGTTGAAGTGGTGGGGATCTTCAGGTAGAAGTGACCATGCTCTTTTGGAATTTGTTATACAATGGGAAAGGGAAGCTAAGTATAGCCAGAGAAGCATCATGGATTTTAAGAAAGCCTATTTTTGTAAACTTAGGGAATTATTGGTTGTAATTCCATGGACCGAGACACTGAAAGAGAAGGAAGTCCAAGATGGATTGGAATTCCTTAAGAGTTAGATATTAAGGGCACAACGTAAAATGGCTCCAACAAGAAGGAAAAAAGGGAGATGTACAAGGAAACCACAATGGTTAATGAAAGAACTTTCAACTCAGCTAAATATATATAAAAACATGTACAGGAAATGGGAAAATGGGAAATACACCAAAGAAGGATACAGGTATAAGCAAATAGCCAGTATATGCAGAAAAGTGGTTTTTTAAAAAAGCTAAAGCACAGAATAAACTTAGACTTGCCAGAGAGATTAAAGATAGCAAAAAGAGGTTTTTTAGTTATGTCTGTAGCAAAAGGAAAAATAAAGAATATTGGGGTCTCTGTGTGGTGATGGTAGCCAGTTACTAACAGGAGACAGGGTAAACACAGAACTACTCAACACCTTCTTTGCCTCAGTTTTCTCCAAAAAGAAAAAAAGAGTTCAGTCGTGACAAAGAGTAGATGAACTAAGTTGGAAATTGCAATGTAGAATATGTAGGCACATAGTACAGGAATACCTGGAAACTCTAAATGAATTTAAGTCTCCAGGGCCATTTGAATTACACCGAAGGATATTAAAAAAAAAACAACTGGCAGAAGTAATTTCAGAAACATTGGCAATAATCTTTGAGAATTCCTGGAGAACAAGGGAAGTCCCCATAGATTGGAGGAGGGTAAATTTTGTCCCCATCTTCAAAAAGGTGGTGGTGGGGGGGAAGGAACCAAATAATTACCACCTAGTTAGCTTGACATCTATTCCTGGAAACATTCTAGAGCAGACAGTCTGTAATTATTTAACATTCTTGGTTGCATCAACAGAAGCATAGTGTCTAGATCAAGGGAAGTGTTAGTAGTACCACACTGTTTTGCTCTGGTCAGACCCCACCTGGTGTACTGTGTACAGTTCTGTGCACCTCGATTTAAAAATGATGTTGACAACCTCAAACGGGTCAAGAGGAGGGTGACCAGGATGGTTGAAGGTCTGGAAGCAATGTCTTACAAAGAGTGACTTAGGGAGCTGGGAATGTTTAGCCTCACAAAAAGAAGGTTGAGAGGGGATATGAAAGCCATGTTCAAATATTTGAAAGGATGTCATACTGAAGAGGGGACTGGTTTGTTTTCCATGGCTTCAGAGATTAGGACTCAGAGTAATGGTTTCAAACTACAGGAAAAGAGATTCCGTTTGAATATTAGGAAGGACTTTTTGACAATTAGGGCTGTTTGGCAGTGGAATATGCTGCCACGGAGGGTGGTGGAGTCTCCTTCTTTGGAGTTTTTTAAGCAGAGGCTGGATGGCCATCTGTCGTGAGTCCTGGGGTGGGGGTTCCTGCATGGCAGGGGGTTGGGCTGGATGGCCCTTAAGGTCTCTTTGAACTCTATGAATCTATGAGTCTATGAAATCAACACTCAAATAAATCCCATTGATCAAGTGTCTACTGTAGGAAGATTAATTCTTAGACTTAGCCCTGTGGTGGAATAGTAGTGACTGAATAGGGAAATGGATTTCTACCTATTAAATGATCACTAACTGATTGTGTATCCAAGACAGTATTTGCTTACCAAAAGTTTCTTTCGAGCAAAATTCAGGTAAGATTCCCCATTACGATCTCCCAAATCAGACAGTGCAGCCTGAATGTCTCCTTTACGTTCAGTACGGGCATCTACCAGTTTTTCTACATTAAACAAATGTGCAATTGTGTGGATTGCTAGAGAAAATAATTTTAAATACAGAATTAAAAATACATTAGTATAGATCAGGCGATCACACATATAATAGATTTCTGCCCCCAAACTTACAATACAAGCGCCTTCCCCTTTGAGAAGTGAGGCCATCCCAGTAAATATAACACATTGGCCATTTGATAAACATCCACAGCGTGTTTCTGTTTTTATCTCTCATTAATTCATTTTCATTAATTCAGGTATCAGCAATGCCTTTAGTGATACGTAGTTCTTCAGTAACTGTGCAAGAAAATAAATTTCATTGCTTTCTTATATTCAATGAATTGTTTTGTAAATGATTCAATCGTATTACCAATGTCATTAAATAAGTCAATTCTGATTTATGGCAATCGTTTTCAGGGTCTTCTCAGTAGAGAGTCCTTCAAACTGGTTGACTGTTCTCTTCTTCTGGGGACACCCAAAGACTTTGCAGCTCGCCCATCTGGTTCTTGCCCCAAGACAGATTAGACAGATTAGTGAAAAATTACAGTCTTGCAGGAAAAAAAACTGTAAACCACCCAGAGACTACTTGAAGTGGTATGGAGTGGTATATAAGCAGAACATTTTGCTTTTTAACCCAGATTCCTTTGTTTGCATTAATTTGCTTGGGCCTTGTATTCTGTTCCATTGTTTTTAGAAAATTTAATTTTACAGTCAGGACTACTTCCAAGTCTTGAATGTTTTCTACAGGACCTGCTGACTTGAAATGCTTAAGAAATGTGTATCATTCTTGTTGTGAATGCACAGTTCTCCTTCTCTTATGATCTATATTTTTAGATAGGCAGTATCTTCATATACAAATTACCATATTTGCCTACATTGTCTTTTCAAAACTCCTCCAGCAACCCTGTGTACTAAGATGAGTCATGTGTTCACCGAAATGAATTAGACCCCGTCCACCTATAGTGTTTCCTATTATAGAGTTTCGAAATACCTACTGGTATGGAGAGCAATCATCCAAGCCACTAGTTTGTGAAATGTGAGGTTCCTGTCCAATTGTCTTCTTACACGCACGGAGCAGCACTACGAATTCAAAAGAGGAAGTGTGAACAAAGTAGTTGCCTCAGAATTGCATCACTCCACACATGCCAAAATTAACTGCATCTTTTGAGATCCAGAACACACTTCTTGGGGGTTCTGCTTGATAGACCACTTCAGTTATATGCCATTATATAATGGAATTTGTGTAAAGGTTAATGAGCCCATACATCATTTGAACGTCATCTTCTAAGCCCATAAATTATGGGGGGAAAATCACAATTTAAAATTACTATAACGAAAATTTCTCTGTTAAAAAAGTGAAAGGGAAACATGAGACCATTTAAAATATGGACAGGGTCATTCAATAATCCGACACAGAAAAAGAGAGGTCTGGGGAATACAGGTGTGAAGATGCCTGAGACTCATTCAACTTAACAGTATCTACAATTTGCTTGGGCACTTCCTTTTCATTGTTCCTTATTTTTTATGACTTTCCACACTTCCTCATGGCCATCTATTCACAATTTGCCTTAGTCTATTTCTGAACCAACAAAATACTGGTAAAGTTTGACGGGTATCTTTCAGTCATGCTGGTTTGCAATTCTAGTTCAAAGTGGTTTGCGGCAAAAGTGAGAACATTGGGACACATAAGAGCAAATCACCACTCTTTTCACCAACAAACTCATCCATGCATGCATCCACCCATGCATCCATGCATCAACCATGAGCCGTCTCCCTGGGATTGAACCCCAGGTCGTGAGCACAGTTATGGCTGCAGTAGAGTAGTTTAACCACTGTGCCAGGAGTTCAAAAGGATGGGAGGGGGGCAGTGAGACTGTCACCATGGCAAATCGGTACTCTGCTGCCTGCCCGCAACTCAGCCAAACTCCTTGTCACAGTTTCAACAGTCCTTATGGTTCAATTTCTGCTGATGGGATGGGTGTTAGGATGTTTCTCAGCATGCCATGAGAAATACAGTATATCACAGAAGTGAGTACATCCACTCACATTTTGTAAATATTTTAGTATATTCATGTGACAACACTGAAGAAATGACACTTGGCTACAATGTAAAGCAGTGAGTATACGGCTTGTATAACAGTGAAAATGTGCTGTCCCTTCAAAATAACACAACACACAGCCACTAATGTCTAAACCACTGGCAACAAAAATGAGTACACCCCTAAGTGACAATGTCCAAATTGGGCACAAAGTGACAATTATTTTCCAGCACTGCCTTAAGCCTATTGGACATAGAGTTCCCCAGAGCTTCACAGGTTGCCACTGGAGACCTCTTCCACTCCTCCATGATGGCATCACAGAGCTGGTGGAAGTTAGAGGCCTTGCACACCTCTACCTTACATTTCAGTAGGGTGTAGGTTTGGAGACCTGCTTGGCCAGTCCATCACCTTTACCCTCAGCTTCCTTAGCAAGGCAGGGGTCATTCTGGAGGTGTGTTTGGGGTTGTTATCATGTTGGAATACTGCCCTGTGGCCCAGTCTCTGAAGGGAGGGGATTATGCTCTGCTTCAGTATGTTACAGTACATGTTGGCATCCCTCAATAAACTGTACCTCCCCAGTGCCAGCACAACTCATGCAGCCCCAGACCATGAAAGATCAGACCACAGGACGTGGTTTCAGAAATCCATGCCCTTAGTCTGCTTGCCTGCAGCAAACCATATGTGGGCTTTCTTGTGCATCTTTAGAAGAGGCTTCCTTCTGGGATGACAGCCCTGCAGACCAACTTGATGCAGCGTGTGGCATATGGTCTGAGCATTGACAGGCTGAACCCCCACCTCTTCAACTGCTGAAGCAATGTTGGTAGCACTCTTATGTCTACTTCCGAAAGCCAGCCTCTGGATATGACACTGAGCACAGGCACTCGAATTCTTTGGTGGACCATGGCAAGGCCTGTTCTGAGTGGAACCTGTACTGTTAAACCACTGTATGGTCTTGGCCACTGTGCTGCAGCTCAGTTTCTGGGTGTTGCCAATCTGCTTATAGCCTAGGCCATCTTTAGGTATAATAACAAGATCTTCAGATAGTTCATTACCATGAGGTGCCATGTGGACTAGTATGAGAGGGTGGGAGCAATAACACCTGCTCCCCCTTCACACCTGAGACCTTGTGACACTGATAGGTATCATGACACTAGGGAGGAAAAATGGCCACTTGGGCCCAATTTGGACATTGTTGCTTAGGGGTGTACTCACTTTTGTTGCCAGCAGTTTAGACATTAATGGCTGTGTGTTGAGAGGATAACACATTTACAATGTTATACAAACTGTATACACACTGTTTTACATTGTAGCCAATAGAGATGGGCACGACTTAGTGGAATTTTCATTTCCGTTTTCGTTTTTTGTTTCCGTTATGTAACGAAACGAAAAACGAAAAACGGCTCAAAACTGGAACGGAAACGGAAACGAAACGACTAATTTCGAGCCATTTTTCGTTTTTCATTACTGGAAAAGCACTTAATGGAGCTAAATGGGAAGAAATGAAAAAATTTTCGTTTTCGTTTTCGTTTGTCGTTTTCGTTACGCAAATTTTGAAAATTAGCTCACGAAAACGGAAACGAGCCGAAACAGACCCCTAGACGAAAACGAAAATGAAAATGAACAATTTTTCTGAGTCGTGCCCATCTCTAGTAGCCAAGTATCATTTCTTCAGTGTTGTCACATGAAAAGATATACTAAAATATTTACAAAATGTGAGTGGGTGTAGTCACTTCTGTGGGCCAAGCTGCTGCTGCTGCTGCTGCTGTTTCACTACTGCACATCTGGCCATACGACCACTCTAATCCAAGTGATATTAAACCATTTCATGTAGACTCCTTTCAAGGACAACGCTATAGAAACAATTGTAGAAGTACATTGAAAGTACACTGAGACAGGGTTAAGAAAAATCTCAGCACATTGTTCTTCACATGTCTTGTCCTACCACATTATAGAGCCTTTTCACACGACCCCTAAGATCCGCTGGCCACTTAAATTCGGACCAGAGATCTTGGGGGTTCGTTGCTCTTCCTGCGTCCCCACCCCTCCGCACTTCCTTGCTCCTGTCTGCGTGAGGGGAGGGAGAAAAAAGAGAGGAAAAAATGCAGGCTCACCTCCGAAGCCGCCCTGAGCCCCATCGTTGTCCTGATTCCTTCTCTTAAAGGGGCGGGAGGCAAAAACAACAACAAACAGAAGCGAGGAGAGCACGGCACTCTAGGTTACATCTGGATCTGGGGATTTTCACCCTCCGAAAGCAGGTACATGAAAAGTGTGCTGGGACACGCTTAGGTGGGCGTGGTCGCGCTTAATTTTCTGCAAACTTCGGAGCTGGTGGGGAAACAATTGTAAGCTCTGGAGCTGGCAGCCATTTGCATTGGAGTTTAGGGGTCGTGTACAAATACCCATAGAAAGCACCATCACTTACTGCCTCTGTGTCTGGTTCACCAGTTGCACAGTGGCAGATAGAAGGGCGCTCCAGAAGGTTATAAACACTGCTGAGAGGATAGTGGGCTGTCCTCTTCCTCCTTTGGAAGATCTATACAACTCCAGATGCTTGAGGAAGACATCTAGAATTCTGAGAGACCCTTCACATCCTGGCCACCAATTTTTTGAACAGTTGCCATCTTGCAGGTGATATAGGACTCTTAGATCAAGGACAAATAGACTAAAGAACAGTTTTTATTCCAGAGCAGTATCCAAGTTAAACACGACAGTTTTAGCACCATCCTAATCAGTTTTTAAGTAGTATTTTAAATTTTGTAAGCGATTTTAAGAGTTTTTAATATCTTGTATGGTGTTTTATGTGTTTTGTATGGTTCCTTGTTTAGAGTGTGTTGTGGAACAGCACTCTAATTTCGTTGTGCATATCTTGCATGTGCATAATGACAATAAAACTCTATTCTATTCTATTCTATTTACCATGAGATAGTCACAGAATGGAAAATAAATAGCTTCTAGTCTCCAAGAGATAATGCTGTTTGAGAAAGACTTTAGACTTTTGGACTTGAAGCAAAGTTTTTTTCTGGATGAAGTGGAATTTCTTTCTTTCTTTCTTTCTTTCTTTCTTTCCCTCCTTCCCTCCCCCCCTTTGGAAGATGGAAGATTATGCTTTATGATTTGCTTGTTGCATATGCTAAAGCTTTCTTTGCAGATCAGTTTGGAATATGAATGTTTGTCAGATTTTTCCTTTATCCATGTTGCTTGCAGATGTACTTTATGCATTGCAAATTAAATATTTTAGATTTTACTTTAAGGAGGGCTTAGCTGTAGTTACTACCATTAACATGTGCCTTCTTATATTGCTACAGTCAAGAATTTTGTGGAGCACCAAGCAGTCAGTGCTATTCTGCAAAGACAACTTCCCAATGAAACTGTGAGAGAGGACAAGAGCCAAAAGTTCAGTTTGCTGAGTGTCTGAGAATGAATGATGAACCAGAAGTCAGGAAGTCAAAGCAAGACAGAACAGAGAATAATGAAGGTCAGAGGGTAAGACAGAAGGTGGAAATGAAGAACAAACTAGGAATGGGGAGCAAAGAGAAAAACAAGCTTTTGAAAAAGATATTCCAGAGTCCAGGTACACCCAGGGCCGATGCTTCCATTAAGGTGAACTAGGCAGTTGCCTAGGGTGCCAAAATGGAGAGAGGGCACTGGCCAGCCTGCCGCCCCCTCGCCCCTGTCACTGACCACCGCTGTCTGTCCCCCCACCGCCCACCAGCCACCCGTTGCCGTCTGCCCATTGCTGCCCATCGCCACCTACCCCCCGTGCCCGTTGCCGCCCCCGCCATCCCCCACCGCCCCGCTGCCACCATCCCACCCCCACCCCCTGCCCGCCCACCACCCTGCCCACCCACCGCCCGCCTGCCACCCCCTGCCCCGTCCCTCGCCTAGGGCGCAAAAACAACAACAACAACAACAAAACCTAGCACTGGCCCTGGGTACACCTAATGGCAAAATGCTGTTTATTTGCAGAATGTTTCCACCCAAAGACACCACCACCTCTAATCTTTGAGCAAGTGTTTCCTATAATTCCACAAAAAGGTCTGATAAGGGAAGAAGGGATCTAACCCAACATATAATCTGAAACAGAATCCTATCTAATTGAATCCCTCTCTGGGCCTTTTCACACGACCCCTAAACTCCGCGGCAAATGGCTCCCAGCTCCGGAGCTTAAAATTGTTTCCCCACCAGCTCCGGAGTTTACAGAAAATTAAGTGTGACCATGCCCACCTAAGCATGTCCCAGCGCACTTTTCAGGTACCTGCTCTCCGGGGGTGAAAATCCCTGATGCGGATGTAACCTAGTGAGTGCTGGGCTCTCCTCGCTTCTGTTTGTTGTTTTTTTGCCCTCGCCCCTTTAAGAGACAGGAATCAGGATGATGAGGGGGCTCGGGGTGGCTTCGACTGGCAGACGGAGGTGAGCCTGCATTCTTTTCTCCACTTTTTTCTCCCTCCCCTCAGGCAGACAGGAGCAAGGAACTGCAGAGGGGATGGGAACAGGGTCGGCGCTAGGTTTTTTGTGCCCTAGGCGAGGGGCGGGGTGGGGTGGGGTGGGCGGCAGCGGGGCGGTGGATGGCGGGGGATGGCGACGGGCATGGGGGGTGCCGGGAGATGGCAACGGGTGGTGGGGGGGACAGATGGCGGTGGATGGCGGCGGGCAGGGTGGCGGGGGGCAGCAGGCTGGCCAGTGCTCCCTCCCCATTTTGGCGCCCTAGGCAACTGCCTAGTTCGCCTTAATGGATGCACCGGCCCTGGGTGGGAACACAGGAAGAGCAACGAACCCCCAAGATCTCTGATCCGAATTTAAGTGGCCAGCGGATGTTAGGGGTCATGTGAAAAGGCTCTCTGTTCCTGTGAGGAACACAACCTGTCCCATTTTTGTTGTTGCTAAGGTGGGAAACCACAGCTATATGCCTGGTTGATGATGCTTCAGTATACACACATGGGAGGCCAGCTTTATAAAATTGCACTGGCTTGCATTTAATTGAGAAAGGACAGTTGTTAGGAAATCGTGGCAGACTAAAGGCCAGGACTGCCCCATCCCAGAAGCAGGCAAAGACCTTCCTCTTCAAGCAAGCTTTCCTGGAATGAGGGACTTCCTACTATGTAACATCGTACGGATTACCATACATAATTGCATTGATTGATTTCATAAGAACACCAGTGTTTTCCATGTTACTTTCTTTTTTCTTTTATTTTTGTGTGCTCTTTGTAGTTCTACTATTACCTTTTAATGTTCTAAGATGCCTCCTCTGATTCCTTGTTTTTAACTTGAATAATATCTTATATGTTCTGGGCTGTATATTGTCCCTCATTACTGTAAGCCACCTTGGGTCCTTTTCCAAGGAGAAAGGTGGGGTAAAATATTCAAAATAATAATAATAATAGAGAAGACTGCAAGCGATATGGATATGTTGTGGTTTCCTGTGCTGTTTAGTTCAACTTCAGTATGGCCTTGGATTGAATATCTATCAGTGGGGAGGTGATAGACCAACGTTGGTCTGTCTGTTCACTAGAACAAGCACATGACCTCTGTGTGAATGGAGCTGATGATACTGTTCCATGCTGCAAATACCCATCAAGAATCTTTTAAATTACACATACATTGTATATTTATTTTAGTTGCAAGTATAAGATTTTTGGTATTGGGATTTGAAAACATACGTTGCAGATATAACATGAGGAACAGAAAATAGTTCTGCAACTTACCGCACTTGAGCCTCTGAGGAAAGAAAGTAGATTTCGACATACTGGAAGCAGAACCAACATACAGTTGAAATTTAGACATGCTGCTGGTGCCCGAGCTAGTGCCAGGTAAGGCTGAAGGTAAGACAAACAGGGTCATAATTAACCAAACAGCGTTGCCTGAAAAAGGCATTGGAACAGAAGTTGAACCCTAATGGATCAGGAACTCATATACAAGGGGCATCAAAGTTTAATACAAAGCAGCCATTCCCAAAGTGTTGAGTTACAACTGCCATCATATGGATCCTATCCCTTCCTTTCCCCCTCACTCATCTCTGCTGACCCCACTACTGTTGCAACTTTTTTCAACCTCCTTCATGAGTGAGGGAGGGGGAAAAACACCACATTGAGTCCCTGAAAGAAACAAAGCCTAATCCTTAATGCAGAAAACCACAACATAATAAATTGGCCCCAATTTTGGGGGTCTCTGTCTAGTGTATCATCCATTTTGTTTATTTGTAATGTCTTTACTGTTATGAAAAGTGGGAAAATAGTAGGAAAAGAGGAACGTCTAACATAAGACAGATTGACTCAGAAAAGGAACCCAGGGCCTGAGTCTGTGAGACCTGGGCAGAATTACTAATCATGAGAACTAGAGATGGGCACGACCAGGAAAAATGACGTTTCGAGTTGTCGTGTGTCGGAGCCGGCCCGTTTCAGCTCGTTTCCGTTTGTTGTGAAATTTTTGAAAAATTTCATTTGTTGTTTTTTCGTCTGTCGTTAGTACTGGTTTAGGGGGGGTAGCGGGCTCCTGGAGGCACGTCTCTGGGGTGGGTGCCTCCTCTGGACCGCTACGAAGAGAAAGCGGGCTCCTGGAGGCACGTCTCTGGGGTGGGTGCCTCCTCTGGCCCGCTACAAAAGGGTACGCATAGCCAATTGGATATGCGTACCAAGTTGCAGTGGCAGACGCACCTCTCTTTCTTTTGGGTGCCTCTACTCTGACTCACTAAGAAGGAGAGCATACTGGGGTAGGTGTACTTGGACCGGGGAGCGAAGTGAGAGAGGAACCCCTCTGGGTGCCCTCTGGCTCACTAAGAAGTGTACTTGCATGTAGTGCAATGCGAGTACACAGATCTGGCTTAGGGTTAGGGTTAGCGCAAGGGCTAGGCTTAGGGTTACGGGTAAGGTTAGGGTGAGTTAGTGGGGTGCACCTCTGGGTGCCTCTCTGACCCACTAAGAAGGACAGTGTACTGGCGTATGGGTTAGGCTTAGGGTTAGGGTTAGGGTTCGGGCTAGGGTTAGTGGGCTTTTTATGCCCGACTGGCACATCTCAGAAGTCTCAGTCAAAACCTGGCCAAGTGGCCATGCGATTAGTGGAATGGCTCCAAAAATTTGCATGGTCCACTCCCATGGCCAGCCCATCATTGCACAGGTGTAAAAAATAAAAATAAAAATAAAATAAAATAAAATCAATGGAGACGTTTTGTTGCAAGAAAAACCCACTGCTGCTACTGTAAAAAATCAGGCATTTAAAATAACTAATTTCCGCATGTTTCTGTGGTGCTTTGGTGGGTTTTTGGACCACGATTTCAAAATAAATATTGCGGTCACCCCATTTTGGATCCCCCACCCGCACCGCATGGCATGGCGAGTTGGCGAGGTGACGAGGATGCCCCCCACCAGAGTAGCCCAGGACAGGAGAGGGGGGGAGGCCGGGGGACCCCCCCCCCAGAAACCACCCCTCTGGTAGGTGCACTCACTCAGGCAGGCATATTTTCGCCTGCTTTTTTGGCCGGGAATCGGGGTTTTTTTTTTTTAAAAAAAACTTTTTTTCTGTGCCGCTTGGCATTGCGCGATCACTGCAATGCCAGGAACGACAACGACAAATCAGACCCAATTTTTCTGTTATTGGTTCGAGTTCGAGTTCTGGCGGAGTAATTGTCGTTACCGTTTCCGTTACGTAACGGAAACGAGGAATGGAAACGGAAACGAGAATTTCGCCAAGTCGTGCCCATGTCTAATGAGAACCTTTAGATTACTAATTCGTAGAGTTGCTGTAAGTTTATTTATTTATTTATTTACCACCAAGTTTAATTTAGAGAGTAACTCCAGGCAGTTGTTGGCAGTACATAACAGCAACAAGAAATTCATCTTCTCTCTAGACCTCTGCAGAATGTGAAGATAGCTGCTCCAACATGGTTGAGCAGGCTTTCTCAATCAACCAATAGGTTTTGAGGTGACAGTTAATTCTGCCAAGAAGTAGGAGAAGAGAAAGAGAAATGTAACTAGTGAAGGAAAGTCAACAAATGGGGACTTCCAGGTTGCTTCAATGCCTGTGAAAGGGATGATAACTGGAAAGCTGTAATTTGTAATAGTCAAGCTGAAACCAAGTTACCCAATTTCAAGAAGTACAATTTTTGTTAGATATGTTCTCCTCTTACAACACACAAAGTTCCTCAAGGTTCTTTACCATATACAGAACATACTCACCCCAAGGAGTTCTCTTGTATAGTAGAACTGACGCCCATCAGCATACACCAAGTAGTACCACCAGAAAAGGAAGACATTTAAACCCAGCCATACTAACTGAAGGGGGGAAATAATACAACATTAATTTCAATTCTTTGTTAATTGGAGGTGGCAAGACTTCAGGCTTGTGGGGTCTGTTGTGTTACTTATATGGTCTGCTAGTCAGAACAAGGTACAGAACTGTGAGTCTGTGCTGGAGAGGGTTGTGTGGCAGAGTCTAAATAAGGGTGGTTTACTCACATGAGCCATTTTTTTTTCTTGTACACTTTCTCTCTTGTTGACCTCCAATGTTGAAATACCTTCAGATTCTTTTAAATGTTACTTTATCTTTGCAGTACAAATAAATGATTTTTTTAAATGCACCTTTTCTTTTTTAAAGAATGCTCTAGGTGGGAGATCATGTTGTAAACCCTGAGGCACTTACAGTTTTTGTTGCTTAGGACCACCCAAACAGGGAAAAATATAACATGTGATATAATTATCATATGGTTGTAGTTTTAGAAGAGGTGGCCATGTTAATCTGTGCCAGGGTATCAGTCAAAACGAACAAAAATGAAAACATGGAGAAGACAAAAGCGTTGTGGCACCTTTGAAGCCAGCTGCTATAAATGTGAGCTTTGGTGGACAACAGCAGTTTGTTTTAAGATGCCACAATGTCTTTATATTTTTAATTTTTCTCATTTTTGTTTTGTGTTTGCTTATCATATGGCAATGCTTTGTTTAGACTACCTTAAATCTTTTTATTTCATCAAATGCAGCAGCTTTAAGTAATCCGTAAATGTAAGTGGCAAGTAATATCTGATGGCAACCCTATACCATTAGAGTCCCCTGGCCAGTGGTACATCGCAGTAGAATGTTTTGCACCCCCACAATTGTGCATTTTATTGTTCAGAGCATTGTCCATGTAGTGGGATTCAGAGCTTGGAAGAGTTTGCTTTTTCATCTACTATTCCCAGAATCCAACCAACCTGAAAATGGTGAGAATTACTTAACTTTTCAGAACCCTTTTAGAAGATGCTGAGGCTTCTATAATTAGGTAGAGCCCATCAATGCTTTTTGCTACAGCCAGAGCCTCTGCCTCCAAGCATCTGAATCTCTGGGCATTTTTTTGACTGAGTTACACCGCACAAAGGACTTCTCTGTTGTAAAAGCAGGCTTCATTATAAGGCACCCTAAGATTAGGCCCAAGACTTCTGTATGCCATATTCTTTGTACCGAGCCTTGCTTATTGTCAATCCTAGTAGACTGCTTTCATCCTGAATTGACCTTGCTGGAAGTAAACTAGCTAAATCAAAGAAATACACATTCTCTGAAGTGGACAGGTGACACTTACACCAGGCAATATTTCTTGATAGATAACTTTAATGTAGAACAGACATACATTCTCTCCTATGTGTCTTCCCCACAAAAGACCTTATTTTAAAAACACATAGGATACTTCAATTTCAAATATTAAAATTGTAAAAAATACATAGGATACATAGGCTACTTCAATTTCTAATATTAAAATATTCTGAAACATATAGTGCAACATTTTAGATTAAATAAAATAAGCATTCAAATTAAACTAGCTTAAAAGAGTAGTCTTAATTTGAGATTTCTTTACTTACGATAACAAATATGGAAAGTCCCTCATTCTCCACCCAGTTGCCCATGATGATGACTGACAGAAACTGAACTGTCTTCACTTGTTCTCAGGAAAAAAACACTTTTCTAAAACTACGGCAATAGGAAGTGAAAGCTATAGGCTTGCAACAGCCTGTTTCCTCATTTTGTTTTCCATGTAATTAGCTAACCACTCATACATTTAAAATTTCCAGACTTCGGTTATTGTTCTTTTCTCCAGACCTGCATAAGAATCTCATTTGAAGTGAACAAATAAAAGCAATGGGTGAGTAGATTTATTCTACCTGCAGGTGATGATATGAGCCATGTTGCTTTCGATTTCCCCAAACTCTTTGTCACCTGCAGCTTCCCACACTACATCCCATATCCATCCCAAGAGCTCCTTGGTTTCTCACCACCACCACCACCACCTCTTCCTCAAATGGATAGGAGAAAAAGGCTGGGAGAAGGGAGACTTTAAAGCCTTGTTCTATACAAGATTGTAGAGAACTGATCTGACAACCTATTTTATCCCTTCCCCAGGGCTTCAGCATAATGATACCAGATAATGCACTTGTCCTGGTCATTCTATAACCACATTCTGGGCCATTCTGGTCCCCCCCTTTGCAGATTAAATAGAACATCCCTTTAATGTGTGCACAAATGTGATGGGGTGCTTGTTGCTGGATGAACTGGAATGCCCACATCCAAAATTGCTCTATGATATTGTCATTCCGACACTGCTTGCCTTCCCCATTGGTCTGTCTTTTCCATCCTCCCTCTTTTTTAAATTCAGCCACCTTTCTTAAAGCTTCCTGTTTGTATCGATCAAGCTGATTTAGCTGTGTGAGTTTTGCGGTGGTTCCCCAAAGAAAAGAGTTGTTGATACCCCATGAAAACGAAACAGAAGCAGTACTAAAGTGCCACAGGGACTAACCAACAGTAAGTACCATGCCTGCGTCAAAGTGTGACATCAAAATGCCTCACACCATAAAATGGTGTGGGGTCAGCATGGGAAAATATGACACTAGGGTCCATGTCAAGCGTTGCTGCACTGGAACAAGTGAGACCAAAAAAAATAAAGAACAACCCAGAAAGCAAGGTTTTATGTCCAGCTTTCACTCTGTTGACCCTTGTTTCAGCCATGTGTCATGTGGGCACTGGGAGGAGAAGCTGTTAACATGGGTCCTGTTGAACAAATGTTGTAACACGAGAATCATTTATTCATTTACCTCAGGCATGTCCAGACTTCGGCCCTCCTGATGTTTTGGACCACAACTCCCAGAATTCTAAGCTTAGATTGCCAATGGCAAAGGACTGTGGGAGTTGTGGTCCAAAACATCTGGAGGGCCGAAGTTTGGACATGCCTGATTTACTTGGTTGGAACGAAGCTCAACTGAATTCAAAGGGCCTTATGCCTCACTGGATGTGTAATATTTCGTGCCGCTAATATTTCTGAGCTGTTACTCTGAAGTGAAGCTTTTAAAAGCGTGATCCTTATATTCTGTCCCACACTGCTTAAAGCCCTCTCTGGGTGATTAACAATTTAGTCATGCAGGCGACATCTAATTCTCCCCCTCTTGGCAAGCTGGGCACTTAATTTATCAGCCTCGGAAGGATGGACGGTTGAGTGAATCTAGAGAAAGCTACATGGGATTGAAGCCAGATTGTGAGCAGGGTTTTCGCTACAGTACTGCAGTTTATCCACTGTGCCACACAAGGCTCCTATTTATTTATTTATTTATTTATTTATTTATTTATTTATTTATTTATTTATTTATTTGTTTGTTTGTTTGCTTGTTTGTAAGATTTCTATACCGCACCATCTAGCAACAGAGGCCACTCTGGGCAGTTTAGTGAATTAACAAATACAAAATACAAAATAATATACAATACCTATGTATAAACAATACAATGTAATATAATAAACACAATAAACATAACTAAGTCCAATCAAATCACCGGAGAACAAGAGGGCCAAAGAACTCAAGGCAGAACAAGAGAGGGTGAATGAGCAGCGAGTACAATTTATATTGTATTTAATCATTGCACTTGTTTTGGAAGATGCACAAAGCACCTCTACTATGCAGCAGATATATACGTCAAGTAAATTAATAAATAAAGCTCATGCTTGCCTTGTGTCAGCAGCAGATACAAAACTTGTTAGTGTGAGAGATCAGAGTGGTTAACAGCATGGACTCCTGTGATTTTTCGCCAACTCTGGAATCCATTGGATTTAGCAAACTGGTATCCCCATCTTCTTCCTTAATCTGTATTACAGAGATAATTAATGGAATATTTGTAATTGTAACAGTTACTTAGAATTTAGAAATTACAAGTTCGTTTGCTAGTCTTTTGTTAATGACAAGTTGGAAATTTATGTTTGGAAATATTTTCTTAAAGATTTTCTTTAATGTTTCTTTAATTAGACGCATCCATCCTGTTTAAGTGACTGTTGCAGCATTAAAACATTAAATTACTTATTATGTCCAGGCTCTGGACATTTGGTATGGCACACACCTGGCATATTTACAGAAAGAAATATGCCATATTTACAGTGAATATTAGAATATTACAGAAAGTAGTGAATATTAACATAGGATGATGTGGAATAGGGTCACCAGAGGGCAGACTGTGTTCACGATTCATGTTGTTTTGTTATTTGGCAGCAATCTCTACTGTGCTGTATTGGCCCATAATGTTATCTAGAGCCAGCATAACAAGAGCAGAAACAGTCCACCGCTGAAAATGTTCTCTCTTTTCCCAGGACAGAACTACTTGTTTCTATTTTTATATTATATGATGCAGCTGGGAGTCACTAGTGTTACAATATTTGTTCGACAGGACCCATGCAGCTGGGAGGCACAAGTGCTGTTCTTTTCTTTCACACTGGTGTGTCTCTTAGGGGTACAGATCCAGTCACCACAGATATGGGAAATGAAACCCACGTGGCAGAAACTCAGTCACCATCTAAAAATAACGCTAAATGAATCTGTTGTAAATGTTGCTGTCTTCTTATGGAAGCACATACATTGGCTGGTATTACGCATAGACATTTAGAACAATGAATGAGTTGCTTGCAAATCCAGTTTTAACATAGGATGATGTGGCTGACTAACTCTCTTATGACAGAGGTTGTGATATAACAAAAACAGAAAGAGCTGATTTACCCTACAGAGTGATTGTGGAAGAAGTGCTCCTGAGGAAGAAGGCCTGTGAGGTGTAGCCCAGAATGTCATGTCATTGAGATAAATAGAGTCAAACTTACTTGACATACTTTAAATACATGTGCTCCTGATTGTTATACAAGGGCCATGTTTGACGTGTGGTAAAACAAAACAACAAAAAAAAGCCAGCACAGCCCACTCCTCCCTTCTTTCCCTGCCCAGTTTTTATTGAATAATGACGCCTCCCCCCTCATAGCCCTGGTATCAGTGCATGGTGTATGACAGTCCTCAATCAATTTCATCAGCTAGTCCTCTTGGCCCCAGTCTCCTCTTCTCTTTAATGAGATTTATTGTGACCTGTTTTGCTTGAGAAACCCTACGGTTATAAATAATTGATGAGAATGCGCCATTTTCTGTCCCTCATAGAAACCAACGTCTTGAGCTTTTTAACCTGTTCAGTTAATTCCACTCCTTAATTTTTTTTCCTTCAGAATTTGCCTTCATATACCTTTTTGTATCCTTTATGTCTGTGTGTGATCCTTGTTCAATGCCAAGGACTGCAAAATAAATAAATAAATAAACAAATAAACAAATAAACAAATAAATAAATACAATTAAAAAGTTTTAGAACACTTTTCAGAGAAAAGGTGCTCCCTCAAGTGGTGAAAAGTATTTGCCTGCCATTGTCCTAACTATTCCTTTTTCCTTTAAAGAAAATTTTAAAATGTGAATTCTTTCTGTTGTCATATACAAGGATGATTGGGTCCTTTTCAAAAGAAAGGGGGGGGGAAATATTTTAAATAAACAAAGAAATAAAATCTGACTTTTCAAGTGTAGGTTCTGCCAAGACCCAGAGTTCTTGACCCATTGAACTGTCATGTACCTCTCTGTATATTTTGCATTCTTTAATAACAGGATCGTTCAGTGGTTTAGGTATCTGACGGCACAGCCAGACAATAAGAATTTGATTCTCCACTGTGCTTCCAGAGGGCAAAACAGCAAGTCTGTGAAGTTATGAGCGAGCTGCACAGACCTGGCATGGCAAAGAAAGGAATGGGAAATCTCTTCTCTACCCTGGAAAGGGTTGTCATAGGTCAGAATTGATTTGACAGCATACAGTTATTATTACTAATACCACTTGCATGGTATTTGGAGTATTTGTTAGCAGGTATAAGCCAAACAAATACAGAGTCTATAGCTACATTCTTGGTTTTTTTTTTTTGTAAGATCTAATAAAAAAGGTCATATTAATCTAACTGCTTTCTCTAAATAGGAGCATGTTTTAATAATTATTTGAGAATAAATGATTATTTTTATCTTGTTCTTATTGTTGTAATTGTTTTAACTTGTGTGGTCTTTGATCATTAAAGAAAGAAAGAAAGAAAGAAAGAAAGAAATTATTAATATCATAAAATTACTTAGTGGAAATTATAAATATTAATATTTATTTATTTATTTATTTATTTATTTATTTATTTATTTATTTATTTATTTATACCACTTATATGCTGCCCACTACCCAATGGTCTCTGGGTGGCATATAAGTTGCATGCATGCATGCATGCATAAACAAATAAATAGTTGGAGGATGAGACAAACATGAACCAAACTAGTCTGAATTTTTTTTTTCCTTCCCTTGATCTTGCCTTCATTCTGCACCTTCCCCTTTTCCGTCCACGTACCTTAACATGCCATCATCCATGAAGCCTCCCCCAAGAAAGGCTGACTCAAGGCATTGTACCTCTGGAGGCAAAGGATAGGAAGGCACTACAGGCTACATGTCATTCCACATAAAAAGCCAATTAGTCTGAAAGCTGGATGATATTCTCCATCACATTTAAGAGTACAATGTTTTCTTAAGAGTAGACAGGGCAGACTACATTGCATAGACTGGTCTGCTTTAGTATCGTTCTAATGCCCATTTGAGTTGTCCTTTCTTATCTCGTTCTGGCAGCTGCCAATCAGGGATTATAACATTTTTCTCCTTGTCATTGTTTTTCCTGTCACTGTTAATGGGAGTTGGTCAAAATGATTTCATCCAAATTGCCTACAGTGCACAATTGCGCAAAAGATAAGTGTGTGTGGAGAGGTAGTTTGCTGTGGGGTCTTCATAAGAATAAGAGTATTAGATGGGTTGTTTGCATTTTATTCAATGAACAGCAAGTCTTTTTATGCTTGCCGTATGTGCTACTCAAAGGAAGGTGTGTTGTTGTTCGATGCAGAGATATTCCGTGTAAATGGTTGCGTCTATGACATCCAAAAGAGAAGTTGTTTTGTTTTTGTGCTATAGGTAACAAACTTTGGAGGACTTTATAAGTGGTTTTTGTGGTGCCCTGCCCTGTTGAGACAAGTCTGTACTGATGGCAACAATTAGTTTGGTGAGGGTGCTTGCATTTTTGGGCACTTGTGATATAGTTGAATGCAAGGTATTTCCTGGGCTTCACGTGACGCATGGGAGATTGTGAATCAGCCCAAACTCAGTCCATGCCCAAGCTGGACTTTTGATTCACCACCAAGGCTGCTCTATTTGTGGGACTGGGCTAAAATGATTCCCACCTGGACTGAAAGGTCACTTTAAGGAAGAGAGTTACCAGCAAAGAGACCCTTTCCAGTGTGACGAGACACAATCCTTTCTTATCGTCTGGTTGTGCCCGCTTTGCATTCCATTCACCAGCACAATAGCTGCCTAGATGCCCTAAGCACATCCGATCTCGCCTGATTTTGGAAGCTAAGCAGGGTCGGCCTTGGTTAGTACTTGGATGGGCGACCACCAGGGAATACCAGGTGCTGAAGGCGCCTGGAGTAGGAACTGGCAAGACACTCCAGTATTCCTGCCAAGAAAACTCCATGGACATGGAGTCACGAAGAGTCGGTGACAACTATAACGACACCACACACACACACACACACACACACACACACACACACCAGCACAATAAGGCAGCTGCCTCATTCTGAGTCACAACAGAGCACCCCGTGCCTTCAGAGAGAATCCCCACCATGCTACATTACAAATGTAAATAACAATTTCTTTCCAGTGATTAGTGATTTTATTATGGGAGCATGTTGGTTTGCCATATATAAAATTGTGACTCCAATTCTTAAGAATAAAAAATAATTGGGAGAAAAAGCTGTCTACATGTGCCCAGATTTTGGGACAGTGTTCTATTTGGTAGAAAAGGTTAGAATGTTTTGTGTTTATTAGTCATGCTAAGAATACTCTGGCACTTGAACGCTGGTGCTGTGTACCACAGGGCTGGGCTGTCCGTGCACACACACACATGGCACTCCAGTCTGAGAACAGAAGTGTATGGATATTTGCACCAACAAAACATGGCACAGGTCTGGCCTGCCATGATACAACTGATTGTCATCACTATGGTAGTGAAAAAGACATCTTCAGATTCGTTAATAATTTCTATAGAATTGCTTTAGTGCATTAACTTCCTTTACAGCTTGTATTTCCTTCAAATTCACAGCTAGGAAAGCCCACAGTTTGGGAATAAGAGGTGGTGGCTTCTCCTCTGCCGTTTAAGAGTGAGACATACATTACTCGGCTTCAACCACAGCGCTCATAAATGGGCTGGATTTACAATGTTGAGACTGGAAACAGGAACCTCTACAGCTTGGAAAGGAATAGTTAGTTGAACTAAAATTCCTGGAGTTAGACTACAACTAGCTGTGCCGATGGGGAGATTCTAACAGTTGTAGATCCAAGTAACTTTCTCAAGCTCTGTTCTGTATGAAAGCACAGGTCTGGCCAGCTATGAAGTGACCTTTGGCAGGTTGTGTTGATTTAGTGTGCAGCTACTACAAAGCTAAGGCTGAGAATCTCCGTAAGGTTGGGTCTTCCACGTTTTGGGGACTGTAGCACCTAGAGGTCTGCTGCAATTGCTTTGCCCAGAATTCTGGGGCCTTGACCCTCAAAAAAAAAAAGCCCCCATGGGTGTTTAAAATTACTTACAACAGCTGATGAATGAATGATAAAAATCACACAATTTCTGAACTGCAAGACTGTACTATGATGGAGGAATTGGTTGTGGCCACTACAAAGCATTAAGGATATTGTAGTCTCTCCTTTATATTATACTCCATATAGGGAGTTTCTCAGGAAGCTGTACATGTCAAATGATTTGTAGTGTCCACAGAGCTTATACAGCCTAGCAGCTCAGCTGTAGTAAGTTGTAAGGTGCTTAAAACACACACAAAAAGGCTTTCTGAAATGTGGGGAGTAAAGCACTCAGAAGTTTGGCTGGGGCAATTCCAGTAGACTTCTGGGTGCCACAGAAAGAAAGAAAGAATCCATAGGTAATTCCATGTACATTTCCTGGCAATAAACTCAACTAATCATAATAGGTCTGAACTCTGAACTGACATGCATAGGATTGCATTGTAAACCATCACTCTGAGAAATGCAGAAAGATACACAGTGCAGTAAATGTCCAAAGAAGATGAGTTAGTCAAAGCCCACTGAAATTTGAACACATCCCCCCTTTCCCACCACAAACCTAAAATCCAAAATGAGGTGTGCCACCTTGGTTCCTCTGTGAAGATTCACAGTCATCCAGGTGAGTCAACTTCCTAGTGAATTAATCTCCCTCTCATTTTCAGGAATATCAATAGTTCTGACATAATGGAAATATTTATATGAAAGACTACATATACATCTTAAGACACTGGGGATGCTTCTGTTCAAAGACTAACATTTCCTGGACTACTTCCAGTGAAGGCATCTCCCTTGCACGCAGCTGCCAAAGCTTTCTTACCACTGTACGAAGCAGAAACACAATTAAGCGAGACCATCGAATAGAATAACAAAGACCAACTGCCTTAAAGATGCCTTTTGGAGACTGCCAACACTGGTGGCACTTAGAAGGAAAATGTGGCCATCAAGGCAGCCCTCCAGTTTTGCATTAAACAAATATGTTTGTTTTAAATAAACAAAACTTCCTGGGACCAATCAGGGTAAGAACACACCATAGCCAACACAGAGAAACCTGGTCCTGGGAGAGAAAAAGCCGCACTTCAATAAAGCTTTAAAGCAGACCATTGACCAGGGTTTGGCCAAGTGCAGCTTTCCAGAGCACGCTGAACATTCCTTCCCGGGCGATGCTGCCTCGAGTCCTTGAGTATTGCACTTCAACAGCATCTACAGGCCCACACTTGGCTCCTTCCTGTGATGACCCTAAAAGGCTTCAACCCCTCCTCTTTCCATTGTTCTCTTGAGTTTTTTTGCCCAGATAGGTGGGTTAGCTCTTGTTGCATGGCGAGGGGACACTCTCCAGGACATTTTGTCTGGGAGAGGTCCCTTCCATCTTTGATGACCAGCACTCCATTTATCTCCACACCTGCTGAATAACTGAACCAGTATCACAACAGCTTGCTAGGACAGTAGGCTGCCTACTGTATCATACTAACCAGAAAGATAATCAGAGCACATACGCTCGTGCAAAACCATGGGTATAAGCCCTCTTCTACAACCATCTGTTCATATATATATTCCTAGGTACGTGCCTTAGCAGTTTTTCTCTTTCCCTCAAAATGAGCCCCAGTGATCTTGGAGGGGATGATCTCTGTGGCTTTATTCAGAGTCTCCTTGATGTGAGATGCTTTCTTCTAGGCATTAGAAGAAACACTTTGGTGGGCATTTCCATTTTGCGATTCATTGCCCTTGTAGCTGGCCTGGGTGTCATTTTCAGTATCATCGGGAGATTTCAAGTCAGCCTTTTCTGCAGAGGGGCTGGATGCAAGAGGCCTGCAGATGAAACAAATGGACTTGAAACACAGCACCAGCCCTTCGGAAATATTGGAGGAGAAAAGCTTTTTGCATGGGTGACAAAACTGGTAGAAGACAAGCATAAAAAGGACAGCTATGCAATAGCCAATCAGGAGCTGCAAGAACAGCATAGGGGCACAGACATAAGTATAGACATCTGTCTTGTACAGATACCACATCAGCAAGAGAAAAGCATTCTCAAAGAACCTCAGGATATAATATAAAGCCAGTCTGCACCAGTTTTGGGATTTGTCAATTAAGTCGGAATCACTGAGTTTCAGCTGCACAGCTGACCAACAAAACATATTGATTCCAGCATACAAGAAAGTGAGGAGGCCTAAGACAATGGTGGTGCCCACTTTGCTCATAGCCTTCTCTATGTTTTCTGGCAAAGTACATTTACTTTGCCAGAAGAGAATCCACGGGTGGAAGAAAAAGGCAAAGAAATTGACAAGGACCACTGGAAGGGTCCAGATTTGAAGAACAGAGCTGAAGAGGACAAGAACGATGACCCTAGTGGCAATCTCAAAACTTCTCCAGAGGAAGATGCAGAGGTAGGCAGCCGGCTTCAAGCTGATGTCATAATCGTCATACTTGATCTTAATGGCCAGAATGTTGCATCGCAGGGCACCGTACACAATCGACAAGAGAGAGAGAGCCATGAAGATACCTAAACACAGAAAAGGAAAGGCAAGTAGAAAGCAGCTGAAAGCAGCTCTGTCATTGGTAGACATCAGCAAATGCTAGCAAGGGGCTTTAAGTGGAAAACAGTCTCTTCAGGTTTCATTACATCAGTTGGGTTTCTATTATGTTCCTAAGTACAGACTGGAAAATATGTTCACATATTTTTACCTGGAAATGTTGACAAATCAATATATATTCAAAATGCAAACATTCACCTTATCCTGAGCTTTTAGGCTTTTACTTCTGACCTGAAAGATGATGACATCATCTGAATCTTCAAGCATTTTAGGACTGGACAGAAAAATCAGTATCAGTATGATAAAAAGTCATAGAAGCACAAACACCAAAACTATTAAGAGGATTGGTTTAACTAAGTCTCATCTGCTCCATCAAGCAAAACACAGGACCAGAAGGTGGGGAGTGTTTGTTAGTCTGTTCCATCCTCCTCATCTGTATTTGAAATATAGTGGGACTCTCATATCCACAGATTTCACTTACCTGCAGTTTGAAAATACAGTGGACCCTCGTATAACAAACGGTTTGTATAACGTAAAATCAGTACGACATAAAAAATTCCGGAGATCGGGGAAATTTGCTTAACAGAATCGTCTGTGTGGCGAATCCGTACAACATAATTAGAGATTACTCTGTTTTCAATGCATTCCTATGGGAAATTTGTATAAAGGATTGTGGGTCCTGGTATCACTGTATTTTACATAGCATGGTATCTGGCACCCTCTAGTATCTCAAGTGGGCAGTTCTGGTAATGCATGTCAAAACATTTTTTCTGTCCCCTCCTTTATTATATATTTAGCATTTTCTATTATCCACAGATTTCTGTATCTGCAGGGGCCTCTGGAACCAATCCTCTGTAGATATGGTGATCCTACTATACCAAGGAAAAGTATAGATATGCCCATGAAACCTAAACTGTAAGGCAACACAACTCAAAAAGTTGCACATCATCACCAGCCACCGGACAGAGCTTGGGAGAAACAAGCACAAATCATGACTTCTCAGAAAAGCATTGCTGATCACAAGCCACATCTTAGTAAGGCATCGGTTTCAGTTTCCACTTTCCAGACTTCACTGAGCTTGAGCCAAAACAGCCTAAACCTAAGTTCAAAGTGGGTGCACTATAACTGGATATACATGAGTAGGTCTGTGAAAATGGTGTAGTGTGTTTGTGGGTGGGTGGGGGGCAGGCACTGCTCAATCACTCTTGCTGCCTGGGATGGGTCAAATAAATGCCAACACCATGTTGCATGCTTCCTTTTTGCTTCTATCTGTGCTCTGTCTTACTCTGGGAATGAAACAGAAGGTAACCAGTTCTATGGTGAGCAGCACCATCTCTATAAAGTGGTTGGTACAACTTTTTGCAGAGAAAGCCAAACTGGCACCGGAAGCCCCACAGAAGTAAGCATTGTAATGTATCCTTTGACCCTGGGAAGAGAAGAGGTGGGGGACAGATTAACCCTTCACTTCTGGGCCATCTGAGAAGGAGTTGTGCAGACTTTCCTCATCCAGATGACCTGCTTTTCTTCACAAGGCTGGATGGCCATCTGTCTGAAGCACCGTGATGGGGGTTCCTTGCATGGCAGGGAGTTGGACGGGAAGGCCCTTGAGGTCTCTTCCAACTCTATGATTCTATTAAGATTCACGATACTAACTGGTTAACATAGAATTTAATGGATTAAATACTACAAAAAGGCAACTCACTAAGAAAGAAAGAGACTTCAAGGCACCTAAAACTTAGGAGTGGTACTTCCAAGCCCTCAAGCTGGCTGGAAGAGAATCCACACATATCTACTGAACTACTTGGCACCCTCATCTGCCTTAACAACCCAGACAAAAAGTTTTATTATCTGGTAAATCACTTCATGGATTCAACTGCAAATTGCACTCATGGTAGGAACACAGTATGGACTCTGAGACAACTGATCACTTCTGCAGGAGTCGATGTCTCTGAAATCCATGGTTATATAGTCTGGTCACAAAGATAAGAGCACTGGCACTCAACTACAGAGTGTCTGGAGCTGTAGGCAATTACATGGAATCTTTCTGGGAATTCCATAGGGAGACGGCATTTCTCAGTGACCTTCCTCCCTCAAATTCTCTTCAAAACCCCAATGGCTTCAAGTCCCTAGCAGAAGCGAAGTCTCTCCCCCATCATCCTTACCCAAAGACCTTCCTTTTCAGCCTCTGTGAAAAGTGTGGTGCAATTCATTCTAACAAGGTGCTGTTTTTAATTTGCAGGAGAAGATGAGATATCTCGGGGTGGGGGGGCAGACATTTTACTAAACGATTCACAACAGGACTTAGGAGAACTTTTTAGGGGGTAGGATGGGTGCTGTAATTCTTAGAATCATCTATCCAACATGACCAGTACTGGCTGGCCATGATGGCCAGGTGGATTCTGGGAGCTGGAGTCCAAAAGGGGAACTTTTCTAAGCTCAGGAAAAAACAGGAACTGGGGACACATGAGTTATGTATTTCTGGAGGCAGGTGATTGTGACAACATAAGTTCCCCTTCCATCTCTGTCAGTCCTCACAACCCACCACTGCAATGATTCACCCAGTCCTCTGGCTTTTCATTTCTTTTCTGCCTCCTTCTACTCATCTGAAAATGCTAACATACATTCTCTCTCTGTCTGGCTCCTTTTCAGTTCTAGTGTGCTAGAATCAAAGTATAAGTCTATGTACTTGGCTTCTGCTATACTAACCAAATCAATTTGTCTTTTCTTATGCACATATTATAAAACAAAGCCTATATTCTGGAAAAGCCTTTAAGTTGATTTCTCCATTTTAGATGTAGCTACTCCCTTCTTCCATGAGAAACAGTGCATTTGTCTGTAATGTCTACAAAACAACTCTGGCAAAGGTGATCTTATCTGATCTGTCATTTCATAGGTACACATGGCATAGACAGCAAGGATGTCTGACAACTTGACCACACAACCCAGGTGTGTGTGTATAGATATGAGATCTTTATATGTGATAGAATGGAATCTTTATATGTGAGGAATGTGATGTAATAGAATACACATAGACAAACATTTTGGCTTAAGGACCATATATGGGCATGGAAATGGTATGGTGAATTGTGAATGCTCAAAAACATTGAAATGAAAAAATGAAATAAAGTAAAATTTAATAAAATAAAATAAGGAGTTGGAAAAAAATGATACTTTAATTAGGAATACCATCTAGTTATATCATCATAAGTATGCATTACAATGGGACCAAACACATTCATTTATATACAATTTTCTCTAGTAAAAGAGGCTAGAGTTCATGACCAGGCATTCAATCCCGTAGCCTTCTATCCTTCCAAGGTCAGTTAAATGAGGACCCAGCTTATTTGGGGGGGGGGGCATAATTAAACTGTAAACCAACCAGAGAATTCTTTAAGCACTATGGGATGGTATATAAACCACACACTTTGCTTTTTTTATCCTGTTAGGGTTATAGCCAGTTTTCAAGAATATCCACCTTAAAATAAATGAGTTAAAAAATCACATATAAAATCACTTTAAAAAATGAGCTGTAATTAAAAGGGGTTTAAAGGGGTGAGGAAAATAAGCCCTATACAGGCATCACTGGATCTATTTTAATCAACATACTTAGAGGAAACTCCACCTACTCTGCCAGCAGTTTCTTCATGCAGTCACTGACACACCTCAAGAAGAGAGGTAGCTGCTTGTATCTGAGATCTTTTCTGCAAACACCAACCTCTCTTTAGACTCACCACCAGTTGTGTTTATGAAGAAACAGATAATGGAAGGTGAGTAGCAGTTCCCTTCAAAGTGTGTAGAGAAAAATAGAGTCTATAATGCCTGAATAGGGCAAGAGACACCAGGCCAATCATTTTATGTAGGGAATTCTGTAGTCAAGGCTCTCCACTTGGTTGGAGAACAGCTTATCTTTTATAAGAAAGCACCTGGAGAAAGTTTAACACATGACAAACGGATAGGGAAAAGGGGGTCTCTTTCAGGTATTTCAGTCCTCAAACAACTAATGAAGTTCTTTTGGGATTCATGTGAGATACCTCAGCCTTCTTTAACCTGGTGTCCCTATAGATGTTTTTAGACTCAATGTTCATGGTCTTTCTCAGCCAAAGGTGGTGAAATTGTTTAAGCTTCAGATAGGATCTTGCTGCCATGTGCCTTCAAGACCATGCTAAATTGCGACTCATATCCACAATCCACAATTGCTCAGAGACTGCACTCCTATGCAAACATGAATATAAAAAGGATGGGTTTACGGAGCTGTAGCAGAAATGGACAACCTCCCAAACGCTGAAATTTCAGGGAAGTGAATGAGTGAAAATATGACCTCGTCAACAAAAATGAAACCAGCAAACAACATAGTGCTTGCCAGATGTCATGTTTGTCATTTAGCAGAAAATAAGAATCCAATTGCATGTGGGATAAGACAAATAGTCCCAGATGTTTTCATTATCATCAAATTTTGAGGGTTCATGCTGATGTGGATTCCCTCTGGGATGAGCAAACAATGCTGTGATTTCCTGCGCAATCCCCAGTGGGAAAATCCTGAATATATTTCCCCCAAATTGCACACTGGAAGAACCAGTGACTGCTTTTCTGGCTGAGAAATCCTGGCAAAGAAGAGAAAGGATGAAGATCTCACAGAGAGCAGTGAGAAGAAAACCAGGAAGATTTAGAACTCTATGTTGTACAACTGAGGATCATTTCACGTGTTACTCAAAATTGCAAAAACTGGATGCATGAATGACTTGTGGTGCTTCTTTCTGAGATGAGAGAAAGTGTGCATCTCTCTAAATTCCTCCAAGAAGACATAGGAATGCCATTGGCATGTGGATTTTTTTGTACAAAAAATCACAAAAGAGGTACACATATGTCCCCAATGAGAATCTTACAAGATATGAAGAGAAGAACAATGTATGAGCCACCTGCATATCTAGTTTACGTGCTTCACTCTTGTATGCAGAACAGTTTGGAGAAAAGTGAAGAAAAACATAAAATTAATCAAGCAGTTAGCTCACCATTGTTGTTCCATTTATTTTATTTTAACATGTAGCAACCATCTACTTGCCTGCTGTCTTCATTATCTTTGGTTCATTAACTCCTGGAAAAGTGATATTCATCATGCACTTGTGCAGGGCACTTTGATTCTCCCCATCTCTATGCAAGTATATAAAGCAACTGATCTCTTGGGTGTGAATTTAAAAGCTCTACAAATCATTCAGAACCTCCACATAACTGACAAATAGGATACCGTACACATATTCCTTGCAGCCCTTGGTGCAATGAAACAGCTACGTCCAAACTGCATAGCTAAATGAGAAAAAACAAGATTAAATGAACATGTATCAATCAGAATTCATTTTTAGCTCTATCCTGTTATATCTCACTTAGGAAGCTTACCAAGCTCATCAAATTGAGCTATTGCACCTTCCTTCCTTCCTTCAACCCCAAGCTTCTTTTACAAGGCAAGTATACAACGTGCTTCCTGTTGCATTTTGTTTGCCATTTCTTTTTTGCTAACCCTGGACCTGGAGTCTTTCCTGAATTTTTGATTGCTGTCTCTGCCTTTTGATCAACTGCTGTTGATCAGGAGTCTTAATGAAACTTTAATGGCTGTTGTGAGTTTTTCAGGCTGTTTGGCCATGTTCTGGAAGTTTTTCTTCCTGATGTTTCGCCAGACCCTGTGACTGGCATCTTCAGAGGGCAAGGAGCTCAGGGAACTGAGATACCCCAGAGCACAGAGAGAACTCCTAGTTCCCTGAGCGCCTTGCCCTCTGAAGATGCCACCCACAGAGTCTGGTGAAACGTCAGGAAGAAAAACTTCTAGAACATGGCCAAACAGCCCAAAAAACTCACAACAGCTATCAGATCCCAGCCATGAAAGCCTTTGAGAATACATTGAAACTTTGATGCCTAATATACACCTAGTTTCCAACTAGAAATGGACACAAAGTCCAACAAAGTGTCTTTTACAAAGCACCCCACACACCACCATGACATCATTCCCATATCTGTTTCCAACCTATTTGCCAGTCGTCCTTAACCAACATGGGCAATTTAACAGAGCTCATTCAAAGAAACAGAAATAGTGAATCATGCATTGATTATATACATACTTCTAGCTGCCGTGATTTCTTGCTGTAGGACACATATATACAGCTGAAGTGTCAGCTGAGGCGCAGAGCCTAGGAAGGCTTGGATCACGGAGGCCCGACTAAAGGCAGATCTATGGGTACAGAGCTTGCCCTCTGCCTGGCCCACCTCCTTTTCCACCTCTTCTGAGTGTCCATCTCTTGGCATCTGCCTTTTCTTGGTAATGCTGACATATGGCTCCTCAACTCTGCCTGCATGAAAGTAAATGCAGAAGACTTCCACGCATCTGGAGGAAAGCAAATCAGAAGCCGACATCAAACAAACTGAACTGTTATTAAAGCTCCAGAAAAACTCTTATCAGCCCTGTCTAGTGGCCATGCTGATGGGATGGAGAAATTTGGACCTTGGTATATTGAGGCCATAGGTTCCCATCCCAGCTGTATGAGATAGAAAGAACAGGGCCAAAGCAGGGGCAAGAGACAGATGCACTTAACGATCTACTAATATATTTGCACAGGCATTTTAGAAAAAAATAATTTGAAGAAGACCTGATCAGGATATTTTTTTTAAGATGCATATTTTCTGCCTGTCCATAAAAATATGTCATAATAAATAACTTAGTCTTCAGGAATCTAGAAGACTCTTTCTTGGTTGTGCTACAACACACGGATACAGTAATCTTTCTGGAAATCTCTCCTATTGTAATAAAGCAGCAGGCTTTGGAAAAATTGCTTTTCATCTCCCAGATTTCTTTTGTTTGGCCAACTGTCAACCCACCCACCCACCCCCACCCGCAAAGAGCATAAGGAATCTGAGAATGCTAAGGAAACATGCTGTTTTTTTTATCTTGCCACTGTGTCTCAGCTAAGTCGAATAGACATGGATAAAGTGGCATTGAAACTTGTTGGCTGAACCATACCAAAATGAGTTAGCAAAACTGAATATGAGATGTGTCAGCCTAAATGCAATTAAGCACATTCACATGGGCATTCTCCAAAACATGTTGGCTAAATAGAATAAAGCTCGTTGACACTGGTGTCTTGAGATTAATTCTCCCCCTTTCTGCCCCCCCCCCCAGTAAATCTTACTATCTCAGCAAGGCAGCTGCCTTCCAAGGAGGCGTGCAAGGAATGGCAACAATAATACTTCCCTCCATAGCCTTTTGGGTCTTTGACCATAAATACATTTACTACTACTTCCCTCCATAGCTCTCCTGTTGCACCTGCCCCACTTCTGAGTTCATCCTCTGTGCACGCAGGCTGCAGCAAGCGCTACTGCTGTGTCTTGCCTCCCCATCCTGCCATGGTTGCCATCACCTCTTGCCTACATATTTCCTTCCTATTGGCTGTGCAAAGTGGCTGATCCCTGCCCATCAACTTCTTTGTCTAGTGGGGGGTTGCTTGGGTTCAGCGACCAAGCAGGGATGTTTGGGGCCACAACAGTGTGGGAAGTGTGGAGAGAATAGGAGGTTGTGCTAGTAGGAAGGGCAGATGGGATGAAATTTTGTCTGTCTCGAGTGGCAGGAAGGCTCAGGCTGACGCCAATATTTGAGCCTAAGAAAAGACTTCAAAGAGCAACTGTTTTAAGAAGAAGAAAAAAACCATGTGTTTTGCTATATCAATAAGTATCCAGTGTGGTGTAGTGGATCGAGTGATGCACCAGGACTCAGTAGGTCTGTGTCTGAATTCCATGGAAACTAACTGAAGGAGTGTGGAACTGGTGAAGACTGCCTTTAAATATCCCGCTTCCCTTGGAAGCCCTATTAGGGGACCTATGAGCTGGTTCTTAAATGAAAGTCACAGTTCCCCCCACAATTTTAATCAGTGGCCCACTTTAATACTGGAGAGACTCAGAATCACAGAACACAAAGGCTGAATGGAAGGCGGAATTTTACCCACTGTTTGCAGGAAAGGACACTCAACTCAGAACTTTTTAAAAATAAGCACCAGGTATCCAACGACTAAATGATATTTGTGAATTTTGGCCACTTACACTTGCCTGGCAGTCTCGTGGGTTTTCTTTTAACACCTGTCCGTCTGCATTAGTTTTACCTGATACAAAAGTGACAAATGGGAAAAAACTGCCCATTGCACCAGAGCTTCTGGAAAAATGAAGCATCTAGTTGAATAATTTGGAAGGGATGATTTCAAAAAAGAGGGAATACTCACTCTTCAATTATTAACATTGCTATGGTTACACAGAAAGGTGACCTAGTTAGTTTCCAAGTGCCATAAATGAACGCAGTAGCAGAAAATCTTCTCATTGAATTAAAAATGACCATGCTTTGTCACTCAAAAACAGGGACCATCCTATATTTGTTTTACTCAGAAATCTCACTGAGTCCAGCTAGGCTTACCCCCAGTTAAATGAGCAACAGAACTGTACTTTCAATGGCCTTTTAAAAACCCATCAGTCTTGTTTATTGAATAAGGAATTTTAGTAGATCCCCCAAGGAGAGGAATAACAATGAAGAACTGGGTGTGCAGCAATCCCTCCCTAGTTCACTCCCTACAGATAATCTGGTCCGAGATCCAGCCTGCCGTTCCAGTGATGGGCGTGCCTTTCCGACCAATGGAGGCCGGCTTCTTTGCCCTATAACGACAGCTCCCATGCAAAGCTGCAGCATGCAGCTGTGGAAACAGTGTACATCAGGCATTCTCTGGTGCATGCCATCAACATATTCATTAGCACATACCATATTACCGCTGAAAAGAAAACAGAAAGACAGGAGCGGGGGGAGGGGACGCGTTCAGTTCTCTCAAGGGAGAAGGCGACCAGATTCAGAGGCCTCCAAGGGGGTCGCTCTCTAAAGTCTCTCGACAATGGCTCGCCTCCCCGGGTTGTCCTACTGAGTCCAAATCAGAATTAAGAAAAACAGGACTCATGTTCAAAAGGAGCAACTCTCCGCTGATGGTGGTACCCCGCGGGAAGTGTTGGGGCGCGGCTGTTTGGGAGCAAAGGGGCCCCCTTTTCAAAGAAGGACCCTGCTCGGCCTTTGGGAGCAGGGAGCAGCCCTTTGGGGGAGAGGTTGTAGGGAACGGCCCTACATACAACCTCTCCCCCAAGCCTTCCCTCCTCCTCCTCCACCTCCTCCTCGTTTTCCGGGGAGCCGCGCTGCAGAGCCTGGCGACCGCGGGCGAGGGCGACCCTCACCCGCCACCCACCTGACGATGGGTCCCAGCTGCAGGATGTGGAGCAGCAGCACCAGCGGCCGGTCCCGGCTGAGGTCGCGGTGGACGAAGACGAGGTTGAACTGGACCAGGACGCAGGGCAGGAGGGCGAAGAGCAGCGTCAGCGACTGCCAGATGCGGTCGCCAGCCGAGCGGTAGGTGCTGCTCATGTACAGGGCGGTCACCGTCTCCGCCACGAAGAGCGAGAGCGAGACGAGGACGGAGCCCGGGAATTTCATCATCGCCGGCGGCGGCTCCGGGGCTGGGGCTGCGGGGCAGGAGGGCGATACCCGGGGGGGGGGGGGCTCTCCGCGCCAGGCCCAGCACCCTCCGCCAGCGGAGACCAGCCCGAGCGGCGGCGGCCGGACCACGAGCGCCCGCGAGGGGGCAGCCTTGGGAGAGTTGCGGCGCCTACCGCCCAATGATGCTCCGAGGCGGTTCTCCTCCGGCGCCTGGCTTCGCGCAGGTTTTTGCTTCGTCCTCCTCCTCCTCCTCCTCCTGGCTTGGGAGCGGGCTTCCTAGCCTAGACGGGACGAAGGAGTCGCATCCTGAGATTCTGGGGCGAGCCGGACTCCCCCTCGCCCCCCGCCGACGAGCCACATGCTTCTGGCCCGAGATGCTCGGGAGTGGCTGGCTCGCCCCGGGGCTGCTGGTCCAGGAAGGCGAGCGGGGCCCTTCTCTTGTTCCGCGGCCTCCTGTCTGCCTCCTTAACAGTCAGTCTCCGGTGCTCCCACCCCCACCCCCACCGTGTGGATGGCAGAAGGCTTGCTTCCCCGCTCCGCTGACTCTCTTGAACTGCGCCTTCTGCCGCATCAGCCACTATTGTTGAACTGCTCAGGGCTTTCTGGCTCTCCTTTTGCACGTGGGCAGGGTTGCCCTTTTCTTGAGCAACCCCAAGTGGATAGCTGTGCTGGTCAGTTCCTGTGTACCCGCAGCAGCGGCGGCAGTGGCAGCAACATAATCATTCGGGTGGCACAAGACTCCCCCACCCCCACCCCGTCCTTAAGACCTCTCACTTCGTCTGCCCCTGCTGAGACTCTGGTCTGGTGGATAATGCGGCCACCTTAGTCACTACCACCGCACCATTTTGGCTCTGTGGCCTTTAAAGTGGGTTTTGACAAGCAGAAATTCAGTAGCCCCCTGCTTCCCTCCCTGCCAATGAAAAGCCTGCAGTTGTTGAACCTTCACATGTCTCACAGTTGCTTGACAAGCTTTGCCAGACAGAAGGTTGGGGTTACCCTCAAGTCACAGAGCCTAGTGGATTTTGGATGCTAGGCAGGGCGGGACACCACCCAGGAGCACCAAAAAGAGCTCCAGGGAGGACCAGGAGGAAAACTTGTCTAAAACTCTGGAAAGTTGCTACCAAGTTGGCAAGACTTTAAAGCCAAAAAAGTGTGTTGCTTATATACTGCATCTAGTGCTTTAAGGGATTCTCTGGGCAATTTGCAAGTAATTATGAAGGCTACATATTTTACCAACCTCCAAAGGATGGAAGGCTGAGTGAACCTTGAACCTGCTCACTGGGATTGAACCCCAAGTCACAATAGCTCCAGTACAGCAGTTTAAGGACTGCTCCAAAAGGCTTTTAATGCAGCAGCTCATTGAATGAAGTCTCTCTCTCTCTCTCTCTCTCTCTCTGTTTATCTGCAAGGGACATAAGGGGGCTCACTGCAATTAAAGCTACATAATAATCACAGCAATTAAGCCAACATTTTTTTTAAAAATCTGCTATATAGCTTTTCATCAAATGATGGATTCAGTACTAAATTCTAACTCACATATTATTCAAACTGGCGCTGTGAATGCATTTAGAGAAGAACCATGATTATCAATATATTCCCCAAGGTTACAGTGCTGAAGAGTTTGGTTTTTTTTCCTTGCATGCATAGCCTACAAATGAGCAGAATGCTTCTCTTCAGATCCAGCGCTGAAAACATGAAGATGTGGTGACAAAGAGGGGCATCTAAATGTATTTCCAGTATTTATTTATTTATTTATTTCTTACATTTCTATACCGCTCCATTTCCCGGGGGAACTCTGGGCAGTTTACAAAAAAAAAAAAAAAAAAAAAAAAAAAAAAAATCAGTGAAATACAATTGGTAAAAACAGGTAATAAAACAGCAGCGCGGGAACAGCAATAGGGCACTGACAAGAAAGTAACCCTAAATAAAAGGCAGTGGGTGCAAAAAAAAATACCCTAAATGGAGATAAGGTATAAGCCTCCTTAAAAAGCAAGGTTTTTAAAGCCTTTTTGAAGGCAGGCAGGGACGATGCAAGGTGCAGCTCACTTGGTAGCTGATTCCATAAACGGCCGACCACCGAGAAGGCACGGCTATGTGTTATCGACTTCCGTGCCTCCCTAGGGGTGGCCACCCTGAGTGAGCGCGCCCGCAACATTCGAGTGGGCCTGGCCTCAGCTGATCTCTGAGAGATACGCTCCGCCAGGTAATCCGGTCCCAAGCCATGGAGGGTTTTGAAAACCAAAACCAGGACCTTGAACCTTATCCAGACGGCAACGGGCAGCCAATGCAGGCGGGCCAGAACTGGGGTGATGTGATCATACTGGCCACCGCATTCTGTACCCGTTGCAGCCTCCGGACAAGGGTCAAGGGCAACCCCACATAGAGTGTGTTGCAGAAGTCAATCCTCGATATCACGAGGGCCTGCACAACTGTTCTCAGGGAGGACTCATCGAGGTACGGGCGGATCTGGGCGATCCTGCAGAGTTGGGTTGAATGACATCTGAGTATCCAATTGGACTCAGGGTTTTCCCCACTCTGTGAGGGCATCTTTCTGTTTTACTGTATAGTGTGGATACAGATATGGATACAACTTGATACAGTCTAGGAAAGGAAACGTAAGGCAACATCTTCTAACTTCATTACAGCTCAAAGAACAGAGGTTCTGGATGGCCCCAAACCACCAAAAAGTGAGCATGTACAAAACAGACACAGAATGTGTATGTAGTTAAGCTTTATTTAATTTAAGGCAAAAGATACACAGATTTTATAGAAAGAGCATGGATAAAGATAAAGAATTCTTCTGTCATTTCTAAGCCGGATATGTTAATCACTGCTTTAAAAGCTTTAAAAAAAACCTGACAACTGTCTAGTTTACATTACAAAACCAGTACAATAAGCATACAGTATTTTGAAATATCACCGTTTAAAACATTACAGCAGCAAGGGTTTTTGTTTGTTTGTTTATTGAAATGTAAGTTGCAATTCTACAAGAATAAATCCATCTTGACTTTGAAGAGACTATACTATTTAATGGCAGTGAGCAAGTATCAAGGCTGAGGATACAAACATTTCTTATTACTGTACTAACAATATTTATTTGTTTTATCCATGGATTCAATGGATCTACTCTAGCTGGGACTACTAACTGGATTTAGAGTGTTTTTTGTTGGTAATGGGAGTGGATTCTGCCAAGATGAGTCCCCAATGCAGAATCATGCCCAAGATTCCTGCACACCTTTCTCCACCACACAGGACAACAAAGAGTAAACATGGAGCTTAATGTTTGATATTCATTTACTTCTTTATGCAACAGAAGTATTTAAGCACATCATCTTCATTGCACGTATTATATAACCAATGTATAGAAAATATTTTTGGTTCATCATTATGTAACATTCTTTAGGAATACCGCTGCATTTTAAAATAGTTTAACCAGCAAGCAGCACTTCACTTTGCAAAATAATTTTTAATTTAGCTTATCAACTGCTATATTATATTGCTGTAGTTGAATCTAAACTGATAACATTAGTTGTCTGAATTAGCATGTGCAAATAGAGTTTCTATACTTTTAAAATAAATATAGGACTACTTTTCATTCTAAAGAGCTCTTCCTATATATGTATCTCTATGATTTTTAGAATGTGACAATAGGAAGAGAGTTAGAGGCTACAAAAGTATACACACTTCATATAGAAAGGTAATAATAAGATCTGTCTTCAGATACCTTAGCTACAATTTGTTCATGATCTGTAAATATTCACAGTAATTTGATTATTTTTCTCAGCTAAACTATATGGTTAAGTAGAATTAACCAGTAGGTACATCTACTGGCAAATTCTATAGGATCATAAATGCTTCATTAGTGCACATAAATTATCATGGATATCTGCTCTGGTTGGTATTGGCATATACAAGCCAATTTAACTCCTAAATGCATTATATATAATATAAAGAACTGTGTGATGGAGCAAAATCTCTTTTACTGTGTTAGAATATGTAGCCACAACCCTAAAATGCTGCATTATTTCCTGGGCCCTGAGTGTTGTTGGCTTATGGCTTTTATTGTATATTCATCTTACAGAGTTAGGGTTTCTTTCATTTTTTGTTTTGTTATTTTTTGCCTGTTTCAAAGGCAGCAATCCTAAAAGCACTGCACAATTACTTTGGAATAAGTTTCACTTGAAACATGCTTCTGAGTAAATATGTACAGGATTGCACAATACAGCAATGTCTTCAACTGTATTATCCTACTAATTACTTGGTACAGTAGATATCCAGTATGGTGCAATAGAGTGATGGGCTAAGAAGGAGGAGACCTGGGTTTGAATACTAGCTCAACCATGGAAACTCATTGAGGGTGTGAAATGGTAGAACCATTTCTTCAATACCCATGTGTCTTGAAAGCCCTATTAGGGTCACTTTAAATGGTTCTGATTTGATGGCACATAATAATAATGTAACACTAATTATATAGCAAACTCTATCCCCAATCAGTGTTTCCTGACAATGGATTGAGTCAGGAGTTCATACATCTCATAACCACTTCTTTTTTTGGCTTAGTTATCCTTTAGATCAGAACATGAAATGTTGAAATCACAGCTACGATTTCTTCGATTATCTTTTGAATGGATAGTAATCATTCTGTTTCTTTAAAAACAGAAAAATGTTCATTCCTAGAAATACAACAGATTGCAATGGTCTGCTCTTTCCTTGCCTTATGTTAGAGAGCTGACAGCTACATGCAATGTTCTATATACTGGGGCAAACCTGTTATTCGCATTGAAAAACATAATAAAGATCTAAGCACCTTTTAAAAAGATGGCTGTTTGTGCAAAAACATGGAAATGCACAACAGAATGATTTCACGTTTATATTCAATTTTGTTTTTCAAACATATACTCTTGACTTCATCTACAAGGCCACTTATAGTAGTCTCACAGTTAGATGTTGCTGAACTGGACACATTCCTTTGTCATTTATGTTTTTCATTCAGCATATACCTATAAATAGTTATAGAAGCATTTGTCCCCTGCTCTAATCTGTAACCCGAATATCATGGTGGTGATATTGTTCTTGGCCAAGTAGTAAAAAATTCATATACAGACTAGAAGTGTTGAAATGAATCAGGGGACAGTTCCTCTTCCCCCCTCAAACTTGTGACATGGCATGACATCAAATGAGCCTCGTGGAGCAGTGGTTAAATACCTGTACTGCAGGTAAAACTGCTCACATCCTGGGGTTCAATCCCAGGTAGCAGGCTCAAGGTTCATTCAGCCTTCCATCCTCCCGAGGTCGGTAAAATGAGTACCCAGCTTGCTTGGGAGGAGGCAATGTGTAGCCTGCATACTGTAATGAGACTGTAAACCGCCCAGAGACTACTTGAAGTGGTATGGGGTGGTATACAAGCAGAACACTTTTAAAGGCATCAAAGAGGATAAATTGCTTTTCATGCTTTCACAGCAGATTTGTAACACATAAAAACTGGTGGGAGAAAGGGAACATAAGCAAAGCTAAAATCACTGTATTTCTAGCATATAACAAATGTAAGTTAAAAGCAGTTAGTGTTTACTAAAAAGTTTAAATCAGTTACGAAAAGCATAATTCAGCTACAATATTAAAAACAAATAATACAGAATTTTCCTGTTTCCTATACAACACTCTTATTTAGTCGAAATTACTGTAATTTGGAGATTGTAGTCGCTCAGTAGCCACAAGTAGTAATATCCTTGTAAGGTGAAATATAATGTCTTACACTCTAGTATACAAGAAGTATACATCACAAATAGGCAGACTATGCATAGCAAATGATTCACAATGCCTTTTACGCAACAGAGCACAATGAAAAAAAATCACACTACTTAAAATTCTCTTAAACCACACATATAAATAGCACCACACATATAAGAATTTAAACTGGGCTGCAATTCTGAACGCACTTGATGGAGAATAGACCTATTGTACACGGCAGGGCTTCTGAAAAACATCCACAAGTCTGAGCACCCAAATTTTATTCCTTCATATCAATTCGCACTTAAGTTTTAGGCAGGTAGGTGGTGTGTGCTGCTGAAGCAGCATTGTGACGTTACCTATCTCTACAATAGGCAGTTTCCAACTGTGAAGTTTTAGACTTGAGAAGAGAGGGCTGAATATACATATGTTAAATAAATAAACAAATTAGTGAATAAAATAGACCTACATTAGTAAAGAGGATTTCCCCATTAAAGAGACTGATTGTAAAGGAGCCTAGTAGCACAGTGGTTACACGGCTGTACTGCTGTGAAAATTCTGTTCACAACCTGGTTGGATCCCAATTGATTCAACTTTTCTGATATGGGGCGTTTTCTGAAGCAACTCAGAATCACAAATCCACTGCTAAACAAATGTCAGCAGATGTCAAATTATAATAACCCTCACTTTTAACAAATAACTTTGAAGTGTAATGCATATGGAAAACAATGGAATGTCCTTTTAAGGAAATATGCTTTAAAACTGTGGTAATTGCTGCATGAGATAACCCAATGGAAAATATGAACTAATTATATACTACCAACAGCATTTGTTGACTTCATCCATTAATGAGAAAGCTGTGCGGTTACATTACAGTCGATTTAGTTTGTAAAAATGAAGTTTGAAGATATTATGCTGGGATTTATCTTATGAGTTAAGAGTTCTGCTCATAAGGTACACTTTAAGCAACCCCCAATCATTAATACAAAAGATTCACAAGCTAAATATTACTACAGTTGAAAATAATTATAACTGTATCTGAATGTCTATTTCAATTAAAAGGAGGTTTAATCTTTTCCCCACTTTTGCAGGATTTTGCTCAAATTGGGATCGCTTGAAAAACAATCAATCTTTCCTAGTGTTTGAAAGCAACCCATTTGACAGAAAACAAAGTAATACTATTAACAAAGCATGAAATTTTAAATTCCCCAGATGTGCTATTGTTACTTTGATTTAGACTGCAGTGCTATATACAACCCAGAGATAGGCAGCATTGAATATTCGAATAGACAAGCATGTATAGTCTTGAATGTATACACTGCATAGGAGTATGCAGTCAGGTTTACAAAACACATTACTGTATATCAGTAATTGAGAGGAGATAATGTCCTACCAGCATCTGGGCCCATTTAAAGGCCCACCTCCTTTTGTTCCCAATTTCCCATTTTAGTCTGGCTTTATTGTTTTCAACTGATCAAAAAAGGGTCCTGAGTGTAGAAACTTTAGAATCCCTGATCTGAATACATGGGATGTGTGTTGGAAAGTTAATTTCAGGATCAAAAAGAAACAAGAGGGGTGGGGTGGGGAAGCAACTGTAGTAATATCCTTGTAGTGAAAGACAGGGAGAGAGAGAGAGAAAAAAAGATTCAGCTTCATTTTAGACCGACTAAAACAGTCCTAATCCCAGGCCACTAATGTCACTTAAAGTAACCTTACATTTCCATACTTGTTATGGTTAAACACATTTTTTTGTTTAACAGAAGAGTTTGCATCTAATTACTAGATTGTTTTTACTACCTTGTTTAGTATATTTATGTACACCAGTGCTTATTTATAATGCCTTCCTGTTTTGGCTTAGCAATAACTCCTCAATGGCAAATAGCACACATTTCTGGTATGATTTTCAACAGGATGGCATAAAGATTATATGTTAATATCATTAGCATTGTATCATTGCTGCATATATGCTTCTGTATTGTTTTATGTAATCTGAGAAGTAACCCATGTTCTCATTGGACCATTTAGTAACCCAGTAATTTTTATGTAGCCTTATTTAATGGTCTGATTATGTAAAGATTTCAAAGTGATGATTTTTGCTTCATTTCATTGCTCCTTGGAGCTGCAATTATACCTAACTCGTTTCCAGAAGTAACTTGCAAATAGTGTAGCATCTGTCAACCCAGCATTAGACATATAGAGAAAAATGGGGATTTTACTTCACAGAAATTGTTTGCAACTTGGCCAAGGCCTATTTCACATATTGACACCCTACAACGCTAAAAACAAGCTTTCTTGTTGATGTTTTTTTCACATATTAATGGTGTGCCTATATGGCAATGATAGCTGTAAAGTTCAAGTGTTTCTAATAAGGAGTCATTCCCAAAATCCATAATAGCAATACAGTAGTACAAAGGTGAGGAGGACCCTTTAGCTTACCAGGTGCTTTGGCCTAAATTTCCTATGAGCTCCAGTCAACAAGGCCAGTGGTAAAGAATGATGAGACTTATAGGCCAAAGCATCCAAAACCCCAAGAGTTATCTACTCTTGGTGTAAATCCTTTCTTAGGCCAACTGGAATTTGTGTATAAATTGGGTACAAAAGTTGTTTCATATTTTATACCTACATTGCCTAACTTCTCAAAATAATTTGGCAGAGTGGCTATCACTCTGTATATGCCTTTTAATAAAGAATAAACTTAACATTTTATTCTCCACCTGCAAATGTTCATTTTTTGTCACTTCAGTGGACTCCCCCCTTTAAAGACAAAAATGCTACTGATATAAGACAACAAGTTTGCATTTTATAGAATAATTTTATTTTCTCTTGGTTCAGGTAAATTATATTTTCCTGTTAGTTTTGGGAAAACACAGACCCATTTTTTTCTTCTGTTTAAACTACAACCTACAGTTAGAAATCACTTCCCTCTTTTCCCAAGCCACATCGTGTGTGTGTGTGTGTGTGTGTGTGTGTGTGTGTGTGTGTAGAGACAGAGAAAGAATTTGCACCTGTTTTTCTCCACCCCCACCCTGCATCCCCACAACATTAAGGCGCTCTCATTACTGCCTGTGCTTATAGAAGTCTTCCTTGATAGTCAACTGAAATTATGCCTCTGGAATAGCTATTCTGTACAGCACTGGAGCACGTTCCATTTTACACAAAGACACTGAAGAGAGGGAACTCAGCCTGGTTGGGTTGCAGCAAATCCACAAGGAAACACACTGTTCCTGAGAAACCTTCAAACAGACTGTAAATGCTTTCCAATGCTCTGGAACCAGCCTTAAATTCTTCTGTAAACAAGAACTCAGCAAACCTAAGAAATAAGCAGAGAGATAAAGAAAGCAATTACAATTCTAGCTGCTCCATCAAACTGATTTTGAAACTTCCTAGTTCAGAACAAAACTTAGCAAAAGAGGTCGTGCCCCCCCCCCCCAACCCCGGTTTTGGCACACTTGCTTCTGAAACCCATTATACTTCATTTTACTGTCCTCTGGCCAGCTGTATCTCTATATCACATAATCAAAGTCACCTTATCTGTGCCATCTCTAATTGGCTCTCGTATGCCTGTGATCTGACAAGAAACGTAGCAAGAGAATAAAAATATTGGGACACTTTAAATATGAACAGTTTTATTTCAGTGTGAGCTACCAACCAACCAACCAACCAACCAACCAATCAACCAACCAACCAACGAAAACAACCAACCAGTCATAGAATTGCAGAGCTAGAAGGATCCTGAAGTGCAGCCCTTATCAGAGAAGCAAGTACCAGAACCACTGAGTTCTTCATATGTTCTTGTGGATCAAAATCCACTTCTTTAAAAAGAGCAAATACATATCCCTTATATTTATATGATGGTTGTGACAGTCATATCCAAGTAACACTGCTGATAGCAGACAAAATAAAAATGGTTAATTAAATCAGAAACTGTACCACCAAGTTGGTAATTTGCAGGTTCTAGCAGGAGTGATTAAACTAGGTGGATAGAGTTGTCACAAGAATGCTAAGAGTTGTTTATAGAACAGAGATCAGAGTCTGCAAGGTGGAGAAGTGTTTTATACTCGTATATTACAGAAAGCAGGGTTATTAATATATGTGGTGTGCTAAGAAACCTTGATCTCTACTGACACTCTTAGAGATGCACTGGAACTAGGTTATTTGACTTACTTCAGCTGTCTCCCTCTTGAGTTTCCCTTTGTAAGTCCCCTTTCCTACAGTAGTCACTTGGAGATACATAACAGAGGGTACTGGGAGGTAAAAGAATTTCTGGGACAAGCTTCTCTCTGTTGCCATTCCAGATGTCACATTTGTGTCTCTACTGATCCTTTTACCCTGAGATTGTACTCTTTATCCTTTATAGAACACACAGGGGTACTGCAGTGATGAAAGCATTCAGTACAGAAACCCAGTTCGTTGTTTCATCTCCAGGAGAAGATCCAAACATTTGGTCTTGAAAGTGCTACAAGCTTTTGCTCTTTTCTTTTCTTTTGTCAACTTGCTGTAACAGGCTGACATGGGTACTTCGCCCATCAAAATCTATTCTTCCCTTCCCCTTTGATCCAATATGGTACCATTTATTTGTCTAGCTTCCATAATTCCTCAAATAATCTGTCGCTCATTCTTTAAATTTATGTTTCCTAAGAGGCATAATAGATTGTGAATAGAGTACTCAACATTATTGAAACTGTATAAAAGGGAACAGTTTTCATTTCAGGAAGGAAACTGTAAACATATTAATTTATTTTAATTTAATGGATTAATATTCTTGCCTACACCTTCCTGCTGATTCAGGCTAGGCCATCATTGAAAGCATACATGTACAAAGTACTGTAATCAGATACTTAACAAAATTCACTCATATATAGTTAGCAAAAGGTCAGCAAAAATAAAAATCCAACTAGTACAGACTAGGGATGTAAAATAATGTTATTGAATTTCACAGTCTTGCAGAAGTAGGGCATTTGTTCCTCCTAATAAACTGATCTTGTGAGAAGAGTCTGAAAACTGCAGACCTCACAGGGTGTTTCTAAGAAAGGAAGGACATGCAAAAGAATGTGCGTATTTTAAAATCTGACCAGCTAAAATGCACATCGCTGAAAAAAAAATGCCTGGTGCATAAACGTATCTTAGGAAAAGAGGGAGAAGTTGTGCAAACTGGCTAAAATGCGCTGATCCCATTTACTAGGAGAAAAATACCTAAAGCATTCACAAATTTCACTGTGGAAAGAAAACACAAAATCTCACAAATTGATCTGAAACAAGGTTGAGAAGAAAATGCTGTTGGGGTTCAGAGCAATTCAACAAAAGGCCAAAGAAGATATTCTCAAACCCCATGAGAATGCCCCATGACACAGCTCTGACGAAGAATTTCACACATGAGGTGATTTTTTTAAGGGGGTGGAGAATCCCATCTACAATTTTTCATTGCAATTAAATATTCACCACTTCATCTTGCCCACCTTTTAAAATCAAACTGGTGAGTGTATGCTTAACAAACATGAAAACATTTTGGTCCAAAATAGCCATGACAAATGTGTTTCATCCTTGACCTTATGACCGAACAATCTTTCAAACATTGCAGTGTATCTCAGTCTTGGAAGAAGGAAATATATTGCCCCTGAATTCTTGGTGGGTGGAACACCACTTAAGAATGCCCTTACCTGTGTTTAACTTGGTACAGAAATGAAGACCTGTTCTCTGAATTGTTTTTATGGAGGATGGCGAGACTTAGGGCGTGGGATCATTCAAGGATGAAAACAAGCCTGTGTCTGATATGATTATAAACATACGATCCTATTTGGCAAAGCTAAAGTAATCTTGAAGTGCAAAATGTTATTGGAAAAGCAGAAACTTTGGAGCAAGAAATCAGGTCTTAGGGCCTTTTCACACGAACCCTAAACTCCACAGCAAATGGCTCCCAGCTCCGGAGCTTAAAATTGTTTCCCCACCAGCTCCGGAGTTTACAGAAAATTAAGTGCGACCACGCCCACCTAAGCACGTCCCAGCACACTTTTCAGGTACCTGCTCTCCGGGGGTGAAAATCCCTGATGTGGATTTAAAGGAGTGAGTGCCGGGCTCTCCTCGCTTCTGTTTGTTGATTTTTTTGCCCCCGCCCCTTTAAGAGACAGGAATCAGGACGATGACAACGACGGGGCTCGGGGCGGCTTCGACCGGCAGAGGGAGGTGAGCCTGCATTTTTTCCTCTCTTTTTCTCTCCCTCCCCTCACACAGACAGGAGCAAGGAAGTGCGGAGGGGCTGGGAACACAGGAAGAGCAACGAACCCCCAAGATCTCTGGTCCGAATTTAAGTGGCCAGCAGATCTTAGGGGTCGTGTGAAAAGGCTCTTAGATAACACCCTTTTTCCTTTTTCCCATGGTCTATCCAATTTCCCTTTGCTTGCGATCGTACTATTTGTATCTGAGGATCCACCAGCATTATGGAGGAGTGTGTTCTCTAATAGCTTTAAATGGAACTACAACTTTGGTTTTGTACACTGGGATAATGGACAGGAGTCAACACCTTTGGCCAAAGAAAATTATGTTTTCTAAGCAGGCAGTTCTCCCTCAGAGGAAGGGACTGAGACAGCTATGACTTGGCAGTTCTAACTTACAATTCAGAAGGCAATTCCTGTCTATGGTTTGCCATGCTATATGTATTTATGCCAGAATGATTGATCAGCTTTAGCAAATGTCTGTTTTTGCATTTAATTTCCCTCTCATTACCAACTGCGTATACTGTACCTGAAACACTGGATGACACATCATGTATATGACAAAATGGGTTGCATGACAACTCAAACTATATTATGTTGGCTAGACTTCAGGTTGCCATAGGACTTGGCTGCTTCTGAGATACAAAAGTCTCCTTCTAGGTATCTGCTGTCTGTTATTTTATGGGACTGTATGTTTGCCTCCACTTATTCTCTGCTTATGTAATTATAATGAGGATAAAGGAAGTGGACTTCAATCCATGAAAGGTCACACTGGAATAAAAACGTTCATTTTAAAATTGCTAAAAATCGTAGTCTTACAATATTTTCTTCTGCTGCTGCCTCTTGTTATTCTGTCTCTTTTATCCAAATAAATTAAAAAATGCAGCACCTCTCCTGGAAAATCTCACCTCTTGGGAGAACTGGGATCAAATTTCATGTGATACTTAATATATGTTATTGTATTGAATGTGCATTTTAAAAATGTTTTAAAATGAAGACTGGTATGGTGGGGGAAAACAGGATTCGGACACAGCTTCATCTTCTCTTATGTCCCTAAAGTAACAAAAATGACTCTTCCCTAAAGTTGTTATTTTGTATAAGGAAGGGAAAAATGAGTACTAATACAATTTACATTGAATGAATGCATTGAACAATGAATATAATAATGTTCAGTGCTTTACCAGGAGTCTCTACAGAACTGAATGTTTCTGTTCAAGTCTACCAGTCCTAAGCATTACATGAATGGCAAGCCTGAACTTTCCTGTAATATGTTTCATACATGCATTACCATTTTGTTGTCCAAACCTCCACCAGTACTAACCGTTGTGCTCTGTATATGTATTTAGAATTTCCTGTTAGCCTGTAGAGTAGCAGGAAGACATAAGCACTGCCAGCCACACCATGGCATATTCCAGGACCTTTCTTCAGTAGCCCCTTCTCCCAAGTCAGCTCTCCACAACGAATACAACTATCCAGATACTGGGGCTTCTTGGAAACGAGGTATGCCTTTGCAAACATATATGCAATGCCTGGGGAAAGAACAAAGAGATGGTATTATAAATACTTTCAAATCAAGAACATACGGAACAATTGCTAGGGAAGATTGCAAAATTCTCCCTATATAGTATATGGGTATAAATTGTAGCCGAGCTGGTTACTGAATTTGATCAAGGCTGTTCAAATCTTGTGTTCATGAAGGGTTTCGTGGCAGGGATCTGATGGTTGTTGTGGGTTTTCAGGCTCTTTGGCTGTGTTATGGAGGTTTTTCTTTTTCCTAACATTTTGCCAGACTCTGTGGCCAGAATCTTCAGAGGGCAGAAGTGCCGAGACGTAGAATTCCCTCTGTGCTCCTGTGTAGAGTGTGAGGTTGTTGAGCATTTATAGCTGTAGGATGGAGTTGTTGTTGTTTTCTCCTATTCAGGAGATTAAGGGTTTCCTGTGATCTGGGCGTTTCTTGGGATGAGGGTTCCAATGTCCTGCAAGTAGATGATCTGTATCTGTGGTTGATGGGTGTCGTTGGGTGTTTTATAGTGAGAAGTGATCACCGGTGCTTGTGGAGGTCAATGATCCATCCGGAGCACAGTAAAACAGAGACTGGTGAAACATTAGGAAGAAGAAAACCTCCAGGACATGGCCAAAACAGCCCAAAAAACCCCTCACAACAACCATGTTCAAATGTTGTTCAAATCAAATTGTTTTACAAGCCTTTTATTGTGGACCACAGCAATTTTGCACACTGCTGCACATTCTGTCATGGGATAGGCTACAGCTTTTCTAACTAAACTCCACTCACTCTACTGAAATAAGGAGTACTGTAATGCATGAGAATAACATGAGAAGAGGGAAAAAATAAAGAAGACAAAAATCTGTGGCACCTGAAAGACTAACTGCTTAAAGGCGGGGTAAAAATTACTCAAAAATAAAAAAATAAAAAAATAATACAATTATTTTAATGAAAGCTTTTGTGGGCAAGTCCACTTCCTCAGGTGTAGAAGTCTGAAGAACTGGACTATAAAAGCTCACATTAAAATATAGCAGTTAATCTATAATCTTCCAAAACATTTTTATCTTCTAATTTTATATTTTATATTATCTTTTGTTGTTTGAGATGCTAGCACAGGCCAACACAGCTACCTCTTCTAAAATGACAAGAGGATAAAAAAAGGTGAACTAAATTAAAGATATCACAGAACTGGGGTTAGTGGAGACTTTGTAGAAACTTAGCTTTTAGTCTGTATTTCCCGCATTGCATTATTGTGAAACCAGCTGTTGCTTTTATGTGAACACACAGCAGTTTGCACTAATTGCTATGAAAGCCAGCTCAGCAGCTAAACAGGATCAGGTGGTTGCTTCAGGCAGCTTATTTCGGAAAACAAACTATTTATTTATTTATTTATTTAGCATTCCATCTAACTGCGCGGCTACTCTATTTATCACTGATTAAGCAAGTAAGTACATATGTATACACAAGACAATATTTTTACTGCAAGTAATGGGAACTGGTATAATTGGGATTTCCCAGCACAGGTGCCTAAAACAAATTGAGAAAGAGAGACTTGTCATGTGAGGGCACTGTTGCTTTCAAGAATCAAAATATTTTTTGCCTGCCCATGAAGGCATTGTGCCATGGACCTCTTTTGCATCCTGACCTCCACAATGACAAGCAGGGATGGGGTGGTCAATTGTCAGTTCCAAAGGCCATGGTGGGATGAAACCTGCATTGTTGCTGGCTCATTGCATTACTGTTTATTTAATGCAGGAAAGGGCAACCTCTGGAGCCTAGAGGTTGGGGACCCTCTTCTTCTAGTGATCCCCCCTTCCCCCTTTTAATCTGATGGGGGGGGAATAAAGATGACGCCTTATGTTTTCTAATGCCCAAAAATTGTTGTGAGGATGCAAATTCCTGGGGAACCCCTCAGAAAATTTCAGCACCCCCAAGCTATGGAGCTGATCCCTCAAAGTATTATTATTTCTAAAGTATTTTTTGGGGGGGATCTCTCATTTAATGGGTCTGCATCTGCTGGAATTAACAAGTAGATTTAGGGCCTGTAAGACAAGACACTAGTTTATCATTCCCTTACACATTTGAATTTTTAACTGTTTTTGTTCCAAGGTATCCACTGCCCGTTCTTCCTGTGGCAATAGTAATAAGGTAAAAATGTTACATCTGATGTAACACCAGATAAAATAGGCCCACTTTCTCAGCAAAGTAGTGTGACAACAGTCTAGTGTTACAGTGTGTGATATTGTATTTTAATATTTTAGTTTTTGGCTCTGCTTCACAGCATCTACACGGGAAGAACCTGGAGCTCCGTGACACCAGTGAACAAGTTCATTCTCCCGTTCAATCATCTCTCCTAGCTCTGGAGGCCAGTTGCAATTCTGCTCTTGATCCATGAGGAAGTCCACACTCTCCCATACTAATTCCTGATCGGCGGGTGAGAGATATTCGAAATAGGAGAGCAGCATCTGTAGAATGGATGAAAGCCCATGAGCAGCACCTAGGGAGAACAGGAATGATTATACTAAAGTCATACTGCCCTGAATTTCCATGCGCTTTTAATTTAGGAGAAATGATGTGATTTGTTACGTAGTAATTCCAGAACTCAGAATTATGGGAGATTCACAACAAGAAAAAAAGAAATACCTCTTCATATAGTACATAGTGAAATAATGAAATTTCCTGATCACAATATGATTAGACACATCACTGGGTTTTTCTAATGCTTGTGCAATGATCCAATGCAGAGTTAGTTTTCCTTTTCTTCTTTTTTATAGTTTGCACAAGTTAACTTGCTATTCAGTACACTCTTTTGCATGTGGAAGGCCTCTTGCTTTAAACACTCAAGCCTCCAGCTGGCACAAATATGAATATTATGTTTTCCCCTTTAAAGCCAGTGATGTGAGGTAACCTACATTCCTCCCACTCCTTGGGAAGGGAAAGACCTTGAAGGGAGGATGGTTGGGGAGTTCAAATGGCCTACAAGCTGCCCTTTGCCCTCTCTGATTGGGCGGGACTGCCTCTTAACCCCCAACACCCAACTTAGCTTCCTCAAAGCAGGCCACATGTAAGTTTATAACAAGAATTTATCATGTTGACTCTTTTTCAGCCACTCAGAGATAGAGGGAAATTTCATAATGCCAAGATCTTTCCATGGGAGTTTGCAGTCTCACAAAAGGTAAACTCAAGCTGCTGACCCAAGGCTAGCGATGACCTCATTATGCCTCCTCCAAGTGGCTCCTGCAGTTTGCTGCTTAAAATAGTAGTTACATCATGGATTGATGGGGAAGAGGAAGACTCAAGTCTGAGTTGTACAGTAATGCAGATTTCATTGCCTGCAGATGACTTATGTCTGAACAAAGATGGGATTATTTCCCCCTGCTCGGAAACATTTATAGAAGGAAGGTGGGGATGAACAGTTGTGCAATCACAGCCAATTTTCAGCAGTGATTTTATTATTTTTTAAAAATCACCCCACCCCAGAAAGGCCCCTCCCAGTCGAACAAACAACAGGCAGTATGCAAGGCTGCAAATAAAAGTCATACATCTCTTAGGTAAGAGTGTGTGCAATTACAGTCTTACTCTTTGTCCCTGAACAGTTAAAATAAATGAAAGGGAAGAGCCCTAGAAACCTTACACTGAACTCACCAAGATACTCTGTTCCATAGTAAGAGTACATGAGGGGAACTGGCTTCCTCTTCCTTAGTGCATACTGTTTCCCAGATTCTAACATTGCCTGACAAATGGATTTGATCTGTGCCGACGTCAGCACCTAAAGCAGGACAGAATACCCATCAGAGATGCAAGCATTGATGATAAATTTCTAACATTTCTTCCTGATCTAATGATGCATCCGTTTCTGACAGGGTTATCTGCAAACCCTTTTATGAAAAGTACTGGACAAAGATATTTCAAAATCTGGCAACATCACTACAGTGGGATTGTGGTTTGCCCGACTGAAGAACTTTTAATCAGCAAGCATGATTATGTCACCTGCCATCCAGCAGAATGTAGTTGCAATCCTCACAGTAACTGTGGTGCTGTTCTCGATACAGTCCATACCGGAACTGGGAGGTTCTAACCTATGCAGCAGTGCGAAATGAGTGGCTGACACATACACTACCCCCTCCTTTTGGATGTCTCCTCACATCGGGATGTATGCAGAAAGTCAGCAGAGCATTTCAGCTAAATGGGAATGCAGCATGGCAACTGGGAACCCTGACAAGCAAAGGCAGAGTTTCCAATCATAGGAGCAAAATAACGCTGATAAAATCTATGGCATTGCTGAGCTTGTTGGAGTTGCATGCACACTTATCCTGAGCATCTCGTCACGCTAGATTTGTACAGACATTGTACAGACAACCATCTGGCATATCTACTTTGATTTGGATTCCTACTCTTGTTGTTTCCTTCTAACTCAGTTATCCTATGTTTCTATTTATGTATGTTTGTACACATAACCAGATGTTAATCGACATTGCTTCCTGATTGTTTGGGTCTCCCTTGGAGTCACTGACATGACAACTGTCTCCAACATTTACTACTGCACCACTGCTGTCAATGTTCTTTCAATTTAATATATGAAATGCTGACCCACTTCCCTGGTGTGGAGCTCTGTCCTTAGGTCCCTTGGGAGCCTCTCTCCATGGCAACACTTAAAATGCCTTTGTTATTATTTACAACAACTGAATTGATAGATGAGCCCAAAATCCAGCTTTCTCAATGTTTAGCATATTCTTGGACATTATTTTGACAGTAGAGTGGAAATGAGGGAAGTTCATCAGTTACTATGATGGATAACTTTTATGCATTTGTTTTATTTGCAGCCTCATAATATTTAGTGTTAGTATTACCATCTTCTATCTAGACAGAAGATTCTTAATGGTGCCAAGGGCTGTTCTTCTGCCATGGAAGCAAAATTGCAATTGACCACACTTATAGGGTTTTTAGGAGCGTGTACTCCATTATATGTCAACCTCATGGTGGGCACTGATCTGTCTCCTTCTCCCTCCATATTTTAAGCAAAAGCAAAGCAAATGTGTTCTGCTCATATGTTGTCCCATACCACTTCAAGTAGTCTCTGGGTGGTTTACAGTTTTAATTACAGTACACAGGCTTACACATTGTCCCCCTCCCCAGCAAACTGGGTACTCATTTTACCAACCTCGGAAGAATGGAAGGCTGAGTCAACCATGAGCCTGCTACCTGGGATTGAACCCCAGGCCATCAGCACAGTTTTACCTGCAGTACAGGCATTTAACCACTGCGCCACGTGGCTTTCAAGGCATACCATCACTTGAAATATTGAAACAGGCACTCCTCATCATGTCTTTGTTTACTGTTGTTCAAGCAATGTCTTTATGCATATACATATGTATATATCTGTATGTATATATGTAGCACATGGCAGAAGGATTGCATTGAAGATGATTCTAGATCAAGCTGTAAATCCCACACATTTTGACAGAATATGTCCAATCCTTTCTCTGGTCTACATAATTTTGCAATCCTTCTGTTAAGACAACTTTTTCGTATTGGACACCCAAATGTGGCTGCTTGATTCTGTTTGATCCTTCTCCTATTCCATCGTGGCACCATTACAAATATGAAAATAAAAGATAAGCGCCTGAAGCATAAGGAGAGAAAACTGCAGCCAGAACCTTCACTTGTATTGGAAAGTGGGAACTGCTGTTTTAAATGTAATCCCCTAATTAAATAGCTGATTAAACCATGTAATTGATGGAATCTCATTCTAGAAAATAATTTATTAAAACCGAGTGATGACAAAACAAGGCAAAACTCTTGCTCTGAAGTTCATGAGATATCTTTAGAACAAGAAATGCCAAGCAAGCAATAAAGAATGGGCATCTCCAACATGTCCTCTTTCTCTATCCCAAAAATAATTATTCCCCACAGTAGCATTCTCCTATGTAAGAAACTGTCCCGATGTTTTGACCTTTCCCTCCTCAGTGGATTATCTTTGTTTAAGAAAAACAGGGGAAGAAGTAATCAGAAACCTCCCTTCCCCAGGTAATTCAACTAATTTATTATAAAAAGGGATAACAGTTTTGCTTGGTCCATGGGTAACTGTTTGCCCTGGGATCCTCTAAAGATTGCATGTGTGTGTGTGTGTGTGTGTGTGTGTGTGTGTGTGTGTGTGTTGGATCATTACAGTCATGACCAACTTTTCGTGACCCCATATCCATGGAGTTTTCTTGGCAGGAATACTGGAGTGGCTTTCCCGTTCCTACTCCAGGCACCCTGGTTGTCTCCCATTCAAGTACTAACCAGGGCTGACCCTTTTTAGCTTAGACTACTCAAAATGTAGAGGGGGGGCAGATGAAAAAGCAACAAAAAGCTATCTATGAGAGCTGGTGATGACAAGATGTGGACACCCCATTCTAGCTTGAAAACAGCATATCCGTGGTGCTAACTGATGCAAGAGGAACCCATGGCTTATTTAAATGGTGAACCACTGCTCCAGAAGTGGCAGTTCATCCTCCCTCACACACATACACCCTGGCAGAAAAACATTTTGCTGTTGATGGAAGAAGGCAGCCTAATGGACCTAGGGGCCTGCTTCAGGGCTTCACTTTGCCTCCACAACTGTATTATGAAGTTATCTGGACTTCCCTGACAATCTGCATGGCAGAAGCACAACAAATCCAGCTTAAGATTCTCTCGGTGAAGCACCTTTATTGTCCCACTTCTTCTTTTGCAGGTACACTCCTGCCTCCAGTATTCAGCACACTGCAAGATGACGTCTACTGACCACACAAGGCTTTTCTTCACACTCACAGATAGATAAAGGCACAAACTGCCACTTTGGTGGTTCGTGCCAGTTCATTTCCCATCCAGACAGCTGCTCAGCCGTCCCCAGCCCACCTCTGCTGGCCAGCGCCCACTCAGAGACAACACCCTGGCTTCCCTTCCCCACTTCCTCCAGATGCTGCCTTTGAGTGGGTGCCTGCCAGAGGAGGCAGGGCAGAGAACCACTGAACACTTTTCTGGGTGCTAAACCATCTGGCACAAACAGTTTGAGTTGTATGTATTCTCAAAGGCTTTCACGGCCGGGATCTGATTGCTGTTGTGAGTTTTTTGGGCTGTTTGACCATGTTCTGGAAGGTTTTCTTCCTAATGTTTCACCAGTCTCTGTGGCCGGCATCTTTAGAAGGCAATGAGCCCAGGGAACTAGGAGTTCTCTCTGTGTTCTGGGGTATAAGATGAGTGAGACTGTAAAGTTGTGGGAAAGGTTTGTGCCCACCTTATTCATAGGCATTCTGTAATTCACAGAACAATGTTTTTTTTTTTACAAGTTTGGCAATAACAACTAAAGCCTGACAATTGTATGCTGCTTTCAGCATTATTTTAAAGTCTAAACCCTCTGGATGGAACAGACACTAGTTCAAGGGAATTGGTGATTACAAGAAAAGTATGCTAGCAATAACAGGAGCAGCAACAACAAAATTAAGATGGATTAAAGATGCCCTTACTAGGCTAAATGCACTTATTTTTCTGGGAGCCTACAATGTGTTGTACATCAGCAGTTCCCATCATGTGGTGTCAGGCAAAACATATCATTCATAGCATCATGGAGCACAGAGGATAATGTTTTAGTCACCATGAAACATTGTCTGAGGGGGACGTATCACACTTTATGGAGTGATAAGTTTTCAGAAAAACAAGTTGTTTCAGCCTGAAGAGAGCTCCTCTATATGAGTGTGATAAACAGTCATAAATTATTCAGAACAGAATGAAATTCTGTCCTTTTACCAATGTCAAGACCTGGCCTGAAGGTGAGCATTCTAGAAATCAGAAAACATTTCTTAAACCTTCAAGCATTAGTTTTTTGTTACTTGTGAGTGTTGAGGGAGAAAAAGGAAAACAGGAATGCAATTAGAAGCTAGCATCTTGCTCTTAATGTCAGGTTATTTATCATAGAAAAAACAGTGTCTTAGAAACAAAGTTCTGGTTAAGCAACACCTTTTATTGGACAATTAAAAATTATGAATAAGGCAAGTGTTAGGGTTCTACAGAACTCTCCTTGAGGCAAAGATGGTATAAAGCTTGGGATTCAAGAGAAAGTCTGAAACTTGGGCCACATTTGTGGAGCCTGGCTTATGTATTTAGATTGCTAGGAAGGCAAAGTGGTATTTCAAATGTTATATAATAAGGAGGTAAAGATGTATATTAATGTATAGGTTGTCCACTTCACTCAAGGGAAAGTTCCAGATTGGCCACCCATGTGTCTCCAATGCAAAAATAAAAATTTCAGAAAAGGGAGTGGCTTTTATACTTAGTAAATCACCAAAATATTTCTGTTTTACTCAGCATTTTGCAACTTTCCTCAGGCTGGAGCATCTCATATGTTTAGGGCTACAATTCCCATTCTCCCCAACTAGTATGGCAGCTTACTCCAACCTACATGAAAGGTATGAAGTGTGTGTGTGTGTGTGTGTGTGTGTGTGTGTGTGTGTGTGTGTGAGAGAGAGAGAGAGAGAGAGAGAGAGAGAGAGAGAGAGAGAGAGAGAGAGAGAGAGAGAGAGAATGTGTGTATTGGGGTAGGACTGCTTTATAACGACATGAGCAACATATCTAATTTTGAATGACTTCTTAGAACAAACACCAGAGGGAGCTTTAGCAGCTGCAGCATATAATTGATGCCATCAAGTGAAAGAACATAGTTTGTATTCAAGAGGCTGTCTTAGGTCAACACCAATTGGATTTTAGCAGTATGCTGCACTGCAGCACACAAATGAACACATTTCAAGAACCATCAAGTGTTGGAGTCTGTAGGTACTGTCATCTCTTCCAAGGTGTTATTATGGAACGTGATACTTTCTGCTTCCTAATTCTTGTTTGTTGAAATTGAAGACCAAAATGTTCAACAAGTATCTTAGCTGCTTTCCGTGTTCAGGATGAATTGTTCAACCAATCAAGTCCACCCACGCCATCATAACCATCACGATTGTGGACTGTGTTCCATTCCCCTCCAACTTTAGAAAGTGATTTGAAAGTGAGATGCTAATAATAGACCAAGACCGAAGGAGAATGTGCTCTCTATACAAATGATTTTACAAACAATTTGTCACATGTTCTAATAAAGAAAATAAGCTAGATTGGTACTCTTACCTCCCACGCAAGAGAGCTGTCATTTAATAAAAATAACAGCTGATGCAGTACTGATGCAGCCCATTCCTCTCCCAAAAGGAAGAACATATTCCATTTTTATTTCTGCCTTTGAGTTATTGAATGGCTCTGCCCCACTTCCAGTACAAGTTAGCCTACTAAAACTAATATGATCAAAGTTCTTAGTTGTGTCATTCGTGGTTCAGCACATAAAACAAAAGGGTTCACCAACAGATTTTCTAGCTTAATCAAAAGGGACACCTTGGCATTGCCTCAACACATCTAATTCCTCTTCCCTTGTTGGTTTAAAACAAAGACATTTTTTCATGTTGTACTTCTGACCAGAGCATTTGTTCATTATAGCATAATTCTACCCCATGCAAGCAATGAAAGGGACTCGGCAGCTCTGAGACCTGCAGTTGAACCCGTGCACATGTTTCTAGACCCAAATACTCTATGATGGTTTCCTTGTAAGAAATAGTTCCCGCTGAAACTATGTCCATTAATGAAACTCTCTTGAATGGCTATATATTCATGTCACTTGGAAGCAAACCATCCATGCCTCCCTGCCTACTTGCTTCCTTTTCAGGTCACCGTGTACAGCATTACTAAAACTGATGCAAAATTAGTAATTTACAAATGAGCTAGACTTCTTGCATCTTGGACAAAGTAAGATTACTGCTAAGCTTGCTCTAACAGTTTGTGTGCCACAAAAGCCCTATACATTCCACTTTGCCTAGAACAGGAAGAAAACGTTGCACAGAACCACTTGTTCAGCAACTATGGTTCACTTTGAAAACTAACTAGTTATGTGGAAATATTAACAAAGGACAGCTTTCAGTTGTATGCCGTTAAATCACTAGGCCTCTAGGAGGAGTTATCCAACCAAGTACAGAAATTAAAACTGACCTAAGCCTCTGTCATCTGCTACTGCATTTTGAGGGCGCTCTCACACAACATGTATTGAAAGGATATACAGTGGTACCTTGTATAAAGGAATTAATTTGTTCCAAATGAAATTATGTTAAGCAAATTTTCCTTTATACATATTTCCCATAGGAATGCATTGAAAACAGAGTCATGCCTAATTGTGACTATTTATATGTTGTACGGATTCGCCCCATAGAAGATTCTGTTAAGCAAATTTCGCCTATCTCCAGAATTTTTTATGTTGTACAGATTTTATGTTATGCGAACTGTTTGTTATACGAGGGTCCGCTGTATTTATATGTGAAATATTTTGATGGGAGACAGAGAGAAAAAGGAAATAAGTTTAAAATAAAAAGTCTGAGTCAAAAGAACAAAAAGAAAATCTTCAAACAGACTCTGGGATTAAAACCAGCAGAATTAGCGTTTATTAACAAATCTGAATCTATTCAATTTGGGCCATCACAATTGTCTTTGTTTTTCCACCACAAGTTAACACAGCCTAAACAGTATAATATATTAGTAGCTTACTGCTTTTGGGGTTTTTTATGGGATGAGAAAGAATAAGTAAGTGTATTAATTACAAATGGCTGAAATCATGTTCACAAAAGTATGCCATGTAATGCTAATGATGCCATTAGCTGCACCAGTGATGATGATGATGATGATGATGATGATGATGATGATGGAAATTATTTGTTTCAGATTTATCTCAAAGGTCCAAATGTTCACGTGGAACCCCCTTTCATGATGAAGAAGCCATTAGGGGCTACAGGATGGGAAGAAGTTTCATTATTTGAAAAACTGCCATCGCAAGGATGATTTTACTGGGGAAAAAAAAGGAAAGTCCTTCCCATTCCATGGACCCCAACATTTTCCTCACAATGAAAGGGATCCTATGAGAGCCTCAGGACCTTTGGATGGAGGAATCAATTTTTTCTTTATTTCCAAAAAACTGAAGCAGTTGTTGATGTCATCTGTCTTCTGCAACCCAGCTCTTAGAACAGGATTTCAACCAACCAAAAAGCAGAAGGGAACATATTTATGGGGTTCTCCTGTATTGCATAGTTTTTTTAAACCTGTATTGCATAGAGAGAAGAATACTCAGAAATAAAATAGAAGAGCCAGAGAAAATCTAAAAGTAAGTATGACTGTTGGAGATTTAAACACGAGCATACAAAAGGTGTGATGTAATAAAGCATGCTACATAAAACTTTCACATATAAAAAAATTATATAGCTTTTAAAAAGGTGTTGAGAATTGACCTATGATGTCAGCATTCTGGAACTTCCCATTCCTGGTAAAGAGCAAACAAAAAGACTTCACACTGGCAAGCAGCAGTTTTTATTATGCTTGCTGATTTGCAATTTGTGCTGCATAAACTGCCTAGTCAAGGGAGGTATTACCTCAGGCTACAGAAATATGCAGATAGGTAAAAGGAAAGGACGATCAAATGAAGGTTAGAAGGTTCACTTGGACACATTAATTTTATTCCATACCCTCTTTCCTTAGAAAACGTGGTTGTCATTTTGATGTGGTGGATTTAATGCTGCCATACCTATGCTCCCCGCCTGTGTGACTCTCAGTCTTTCTCTCTTGCACACATGCATGCGTGCACACATGCATTTGCTAATACACACCCGTGCTCCACATGGCAAAGAGCAAAAACAATATTTCTCGACATTTGTCATTGCCCGGAACTAAGCCCATGAACTGAAGTATACTTAAGTCACATTTTGAGTCCAGACACTGCGTATGGTTTGATATTGCCATGTTCCAAGGACAAAAAAATGAAGGTATGGAACTGTGGATGTCGGGAACATATTCCTCCCAGTTAAAATCCTACAAGGAGAGGGAGTAGGGAAGCAAAATGTCTGCATTAAACATTTAGCATTTCAGCTTTAGATACTGGCAAGGTTAAAGCTATGCTTTCCTGCGCCTCCTTCTCAGCTGTCGCTGCATATAAAATAAGCATTCCTTGGGGGAAAGAGGCTGCTTTGTCAGAAAATGTGATTCAGTTCACTATATTAAAAATGCCAGTAGGAAAAAAACAGAGGATTTATTTTTCTACATAAAAGACAACCCAGAATCTCCCTAGAAGCCATGATATGCAGTCAATGGCATGCTGCATTTGAGAAAGGGCTAATATTTGATATTCATTGCTCATTATACTCCTAAATGTGTTTTAATAATCAGAATTTACTGTTATGTGTTCCTTTCGTCTCTACACGCAAGTTGACTGTTCCAGGAAGATCAATTCCCACCTCTAAGAACACAGCATAAAACAAGGCAATGAAGGAATAAAGACTAAAAACTGCATGTTTTGTTGGAATTTTTACAACCTGTCATGCTGCCTGGTGAAGGTATGGGTGGGAGGGACCGTTCTGGGCTGTGGCTGCCAATCTATCCAGTAGTTCCTATTTGTTCCTTCTATGCCTCTGAATTCAAACAGAGGCCTCCCTCTTTGCTCTGACTCTCTTTCCCTCTCCTAGTCTGTTGAAGTCCATTGCTGAAAGCACTCATGTTTTTCAGTTTGCTGTCTGATCTGTTCAGTTGTAAGTAATGAGATCATTTTTTATTCTTTTTCCTTCTAATGTTTCAGAATGAGTTTCTAAGATTGCTAAGTGCCAGTGTAATGAGAAAAGGTGTGGAGTATTCTGAGGACTCGAAGCTATTCCATTCTGTAAACCCCTTGACTTCTGTTGCATGACTCAAGGAACTGAACCAAAACTTAAAGCTCTGCAACAACATTCATCTGCAAAGCACAAATACAGGTTGACACAAATGCAGTAGTAGAAGGGCCAGGTCAAAGGCAGTGGCTTGGCCTCTCTATGCCCCTTCCAAATTACTGTTTCACCAGCTCATTTCCCCCTGTAGCCATCTTCCTCAGATGTCTTAATGCCCAATGGGATGGCTTAAGGAATTATTTGCAGGAAAGAACTGGCAAGGGCAAGAAATTTTAAACACTTTTGCTGTTTTGCAAACGTCTCAATCCTGGCTTAGCAAAGGACATAGTACACAACTGGGAATAAGGAGAGAAAATACAGCAAAAAAAACTAAAAAGAGGTCACTGTGTGTCAGTATTGACTTGAATATTGCAAGTGCAACATAATTACATTAAAATTCAACAAATGAATTCTGGAGAAGCACTAGAAGTCCCCAATTTCACTCTACAAGAGGTGTCAGATGAGTAGTTCCTGAGAGGAAGAAGGAAGTAAAACCCAGTGACAGACTGTCTGATAGTCTGGCTTTCTTCTTCAATACAAATATTATTTTCGGCCTCTACACAGGGACCCTGACAAGGGAGCCAGTCCATTTTCAATTTGCAGGTCCACTGCCCTGTCCGCACAGCACAGTGGAGCAGTGGAGAAAAAACAGGATGTGAAAATAGACTGCAAATGGAAAAGAGGTGCACCGGGGTGACACCAGATAGGAGATGCCCTTAAGGGACTGGACAAACAAGGTCAGAAGACGGAAAGAAGAAGAAGGAAAGACACAGGGAGCATGTGGTGAAAAAGAATTTGGCAAGTAAATATAGAAAAGCCAAAATAGAACCCAAAAAGAATGAGAAGGCAAATGCTGCTGCCAAATGTGTAGGAAAACAGAAAAATGTAACCCTGCACTTTTCATACTATGTTAAGTGCCATCAAGTCCCAGCCTGCATGGGTCAACCCTAGAAGGGTTTTGAAGGCATGTGAGACCTTTAAGGAGTGGTTTTACCAGTGTCACATCCCAGTGAGTTTCCATGGCAAGACAGGAAGGGAGAAGAATACTGGTCCTCCTGAGACCTAGCTCAACATCCTATTCACTACACCACACTGCTTCTTTCATTTCAGTAAAATATATATATATATATTAATCAAAAGGATGTTTGGAAAAAGCTGGGCAAAACAGACTCCCACCCACCTAAATTTAGTTGGCAGCAATGTCCAACATAAAGAAATATTCCTAACATTACTCTTGCCTTCTCAGCTTCCACCGTTTTTGTCACAAGTGTGCATATTATTACTTTTAATTCCACCAGTTTCTATCAGCAAGTCAATCAACAGGACCTAAATGATTCTAGACATTGTGCCTGATGATGATATGATATGCATGTTTAAAAGGCAGTTACCATCTTGCTATTTAAATGCCAAGTCACTACTATAGGTGTGCATACTTTTAAACTTCTGCAAATTTTAGATCATGCTACAACAACCTGATGTTGGAAGTCTAATGTATATTAAAGAATAATTCATCAGTTTATAGGTTGCAAGTAGGAAATGTTAGAATTTTCTAACATTCACTGGCAGATCTAAAACTATCCAACCACCCTTTTGTAGATGATTGTTTTTATCTTGATTTCATCATTTATTATGGTTGGTTTGTAAAGGTTAGCAATACATCTTACAACATAAAACAAATTGTGACATGCATATCTCAATCCCAGCTAAGAATTAACTACAACTTGTCAATTACTGGTGAAGGATTTACTGTGATTGTATACTAGTGAAACGAGTGAATGAAGCCATGTTTTTCAGTGTGATAGCTTAAGAACCACCAACGGTTATGTTTTGCTTATGGCCTACTCATACTCATTTCCATTGACAAGGAGTACCAAGATACAATTGGAAATGTTCAGAATTCTGAAGGATGAATGGATTGTAATATTACTGTAATTCTCCTTTGTCTTGAATACAAGAAAAAGTGAAACAGTGTAATATCCGTTCTGTTAAGCTTGCGATTATCTGTTTTGTACTGTGAATCTGAATCACTCTTAGGGCTCACAACTCTTCCAAGTTAGGCTACTGTGCTCTGTTCCCCTACAGCCAGTCATTCTTGTCGACAAGTCATAATTTCAACAACTCACAGTGGCAGGGACAGAACTGCTAACCTCCTTTCTTCTCTGTCATGTTCTATTCTGCTCCTTCTTCCTTCACTTTTTACATTTTCCCAAGGAACCTGCTGAATGGGAAGAAAGCTAGGATCTGCTGGGTTAACTATAATAATAATAATAATAATAATAATAATAATAATAATAATAATAAT
>JAHTLZ010003399.1:8319146-8336293 GCA_023846285.1 Phrynocephalus versicolor | reverse complement strand
TATCTATCTATCTATCTATCTATCTATCTATCTATCTATCTATCTATATGCTTACGAATGCAAATTCCCTGTGCTTGTGAAAGCACCATCAACTAAACATCTTCATTAGCCAGGAGGTATTTTTAAAATTCAGCCATGATAAAATTAATGTCATTGTTGTTGGTCATCCAAATGCTTGTGACATTTAGTTAATCTTACTCACATTGTATAACGCCTTGGGAATAAAAACACATCATTATATTCTCATTGTGAATTTGGGAATGCTAATTGCTTGAAGGAATGAAACATTTAAGACTCTGGCCTCATATACAAAAATACTGCTTATGAGATATAAGTAGCACTTTATATGAATTAAGAAGGAAAAATGAGAAGGGGTGAAATGTAAATAATATGGTAGCAAAGGGAAGGCTGCTTTACTGCCCTCATATCTATTCTGGCAGCACTATGCTTCATTCAAACCATGTCAGCTGTACTATCAAGGATTCATTCAAGTGTACATCTTCAATGTGATATGTGCCATCACTTGCCACGAGTACCCTTCTGCTGTTTACATAAGACAAATAGGACATCTTCTTCACAAAATGGCAGGCTGATACAAAGCACAGTAGACATTAAAAATGGCAACAGCTAGAAACTACTCAAAAAGTATTTCACTCTACTGACAACTTTAATGTAACTATTTAATAAAAAAATCAAAGAAGGATATTAGGGTGAAGCCGTGGAGAGAGAATTCACTAGCCAATTAAGTATAATAGAAGTATTTGGATTAGAAGTTATTTTTCCATATATTTTGCTCTCATTTTATCTTTATCTTCACACTATGCCAATTAACCACCTGCTAATAGAATGATGCCTCCCATCAATTCAATCTTCTATTCCTTTGTTCTCAAGCTTTAGGGTAGAAAGCTCAGGGTTTCTTTTTGCTAGAGACAGTAATTTGGGGTAAAGAAGGGGACCTGCCTCTGCATCAGAATCCAAATTTTCCATTGAAGAAAACAGATCAACTGCAGACTGAAATTAAACAAATGGTTGGCCATTTGCAGCCCCCCATGAGTCTAAACACTGGCACCAAACTACAAACCCCTTTCCATGCACAGGGCAACTCCACTCACAAGGCAGCACAAGACTTCTAACAAAAATAATCACAGCAGTAGAATTCAAACGCAGTACTGTTATGATTGTTGTTCTGGTCTGTTGAGTTGCTTTACTTTTACGATGACCCCGTGAATTATTGTATTTGATCACAGCAATTTAGAAGACACCCCACCCCCTGCCCCAGGCTCATCTGGGGCAAATAAAATGTGCAACTAACACCATGCTGTTTTCACATGGCTAGCAGCACTGCTAATGGTTAGCTTGTGAGACAAAGCAACAAGGAACATAATGTGCTCCTCCTCTTCCTCCAGTAACAACCAGAGAAGGGTGGTTTTTCATTCTGCTACTTCCTTTTAGAATGGAGACACAGCTGAATCAGCCAGATACATTTTTAAATACCAGTGATGGTGGACTTGGCTACAAAGCTACAGGAGAACTAAGGCAGCCAACCATTTGTCCTAGGAGTGTCCTTATGCCTGAGAAAGGCACACGGCTGACAAAGGAGAAAGAGGTGCGTCTTTCATTAGATCTCAGTTCAACAAAGTGAACACCAGTGATCATTTATCATATGTTCTGGAGAGAAACAGAAGCTTCATTAGAACAAGGCCAGCACCACAGCAAATTCCTGCTGTCAGCCTAGAGTCTCTCTTTTTAAACTGCATGGCACTGCACACTTTTGAAGGAAAGGGCAGTGCTTGCTGACCATCTGTCAGGAGACAAAACAAACCTCAAGGCATCCACGAGGCATTTAAGAATTGCTGATGGAGACCATTCTCACCTCTAATAAAGAGGAGTCCCACATTATATTTTTCCATTCTCAGAATAACTTTCCGCTCTGTTCCTGGCCATCCTTCTAATATTAGCTGTGGAAGACTTCACTGCATGGGAAAGACAAGATTGTTGCTAAGATATTGCTAGCCCGCAAAATGGAAGGAGTTGCCCTGGCATTCTGTTTTCTCTGTTTGTTCTGTTTCCTTCTTCTCTGAGGTCATCCTGAAATAAAGGATGGACCATACATGAAAGTACATGCAGTGCAAGATGCCTGTACTCATCAATGACAGAGACCATGCATAGTGGGGAACTCCATATATCTTGTATGTACAGTTGGAAATGTGGTGAAAATATCTGGCCATGACAATGTGGATGTTCCATACACCCATATCTCTCTCTCTCTCTCTCTCTCTCTCTCTCTCTCTCTCTCTTGAAGGCTCACAGGCTCTGAGGGAGGATGTGCAGGAGCCCTCTTCTGAGGAAGGCCTTGTGCTGTATAGCAATTGCTCCCTTACACATGCTTTATCCTTGCATTATCAACTGCAGCACTTGAAGGCTATGGTCCTCTTCCTGGAATCCTGCCTGCTACCTCACAGGGGTGAGGACAGTACATAGAGACAGTTCCTTAGAACGCGGAGGCCCAGGACTGTTTTTATGTTGTAGGAATTGTTCACAAGTTAAAGCACAACCCTTATGATCCCTGGCAGAAAAAAGCTCTGCCAACAGCACTTGGAAAACCACTTGGGATAAATCCACTGAAGGACCTGGAATTAGCTGACCACTGAAGATTTGTATTACTTGTTTTCTGGGGAATGGGGATAGGACAGTGTAAGTGGTGTGTGCATGAATGCATCTGCCCGTCCACCCATCTGTCATGGCGGAAATAGAATGGAGGCAGTAAAAGTTTTCCTACAGAGAATGCATGCAGGAGTATTTGCATGTTCTAGCACCACTCCAAGTGATGAAGTGGAAATCCTGGAATTTTGTCCAAAAACTCAAAAATTTCCCATCTCTGACCACTGCCCCTATTGTCATGTAATCCCGATCCCTTGTATGAGGGAAGAACAGAAATGACACCTCCCTCAGAATTTCCCAATGCAGGAAATTAATAAAGATGAGATTTCTTTAAAAAGAGAAGAAAAGGAGAAAAACATTTTCCAAGCTATGATCTAAGAAGATGACTATTGGGGATTCAAACTGAAGTCATACTATCCCAGAAGCTGGCAGCAGAGAAATGCTTTAATTGTGGTTGGTAAGTGTAACAGAACTCCTGCTGCCAGTCAATTTAAAAATACTGCAATTTCAAAATTCCCTAACAATACAAGGTCCCCTAGTCAACCAGTTTCTATAGCCCTAAAGCCCCTCTCATGTTCTGCTTCATCTCAGCACCAGACAGGAGACTGAATATGCACCAGCCCTCAAAGCTAACCTCAGCAATCCTGATTTGCATCATAAGAGATACAGCAGGAAGAGAGAAGAGTAAAGCTCCCCATGCTATTTCCATTCTGTAGACAGAGAACACTTTAAGTACAGCACTCTATTGGAGCTCCACATCTGCTTTATAGAAGCAGTATTACAAATGTCATTGTAGAGATGTGCTGATGGAGCAATGATGTCAGGACATTTTTAAGAACAGAAAAGATGAAGTATCAGAGTTCATAAAATGTAGAGACTGTAAGTTTTTTTTAAAGAATGCACAGGTACAGTGGATCGATTATAAAATCTCATCATGCCACCGACCAGCTCTTCTATAATGTCCAAATACCTCTATAAGCAATGCTGTGTGGCAATACTAATTGTATTATCTAAATCCTATGCAATATATATATTGCATCAAACATCACTTCTAAAGACTTAACTGTCAAGAGACTTGAATGCCTTCTAGACATTTAATCCATTTCTACTATGACAGCGAAGATCGCCAGAATCAGCCCTATCTGTTGCAAAAGATTGCTGATACAGGTTTACCTGTCTGCATTGCTATAATGGGAAAAGCTTGCTAGTGGGATCAACAGCAGGGTCCTGTTGCAGTGAAGCCCTGCTGATAGGCTTTCTGTAGCCCAAAGGCTGGATGCCATGCTAACAGAATGGTGGACTATCTTTAAGCTGGTCCAGCGGGACTCGCCAAGTTTCCCTCTGTGCATGCTGCAAACAGAAAGGAGCTATTTGTGGATGTGGATGTGAAAGCCTCTGCAGTGCCTTCCGCTGTCGCTTCTCTTCAAAGGCATTTGTTTAGTTCACATAAAGATGTAAGAAACGTTCTGATGATTTGGACCAGTAATGGTGAACCTTTTAGAGACTGAGTGACCAAACTGCGATTCAAAATCCACTATTTTTTCACTAAGTGCCAATACAGCAATTTAACCTGAATACAGGTGGATGTGAAGGGGGATGTCAGGTGCCCACAGAACCCGTGCCATTGGTTCGCCAACACTGATTTAGACTGGGGATCTACCTCATACAGCATTCTGTTCACCACAGTGCCTAACCAGCTGGTTTCATAAAGGCTAGCATCAGGACACCTAAGAACAGCTTAATTTTGCTCCTGCTCCATACGATAATGGCATTCTGAATTCCAATTGAACATGATCTTCTCATTAAGTCTTCAGGGCTAATAAGCAGAGATTTGAAAATCTACTCCCCTCCCCTTCCAGAATCTTTCAGTCACCACTGGCTGTTATCAAAACCATAACATTTCAAAACCCCATTTATAACTGCTGCTGAGAGACTGTGCTTCCATATATCTGTCTGAATCAGTATGAAAGGATTTTGACCACTGCATTTAATTGTGCTTGACATCTGAGTTTTAATTCTTACTGTTCTTCATTGTCCATTGTATGGGATTGTTGTAGCTTTAAAATTAATTATTTGTCAGTTGCCTTTGCAATTTAAAAAAAGTGAAGAGTTGGATAGCGAAAATGGTGAAGACAATGACAATATCGGCATTATGTATAAAGCTTTTTAGGATTCAAAAGGACAGGACTCTATGACCAAGGAGCTGACGGTCTAAAAGTCAGCAGCACAAAGCAAAGCAAAGTGTTCTGCTTCTATACTATCTCATAGTGCTTCAATCATTCTCATGGTGGTTCACAATTTATTTATGCAGGGTACACATTCCTCCCACCCACCAGCAGGTTGGGTACTCATTTTACTGACCTCGGAAGGATGGGAAGCTAAGTGAACCTTGAGCTGGCTACCTGGAATCAAACCCCGGGTTGTGAGCACAGTTATAGCTGTAGTATAGCAGTTTAACCACTGGATGAATAAACAGGGAATGGATATGTAGTTATTTAAATGGAATATTGTTTGACTTTGCTACAGGCTCAGTTACAGCAGGGCTATATAGAATACAGTGTGTGTCAAAGGCTTCACTGGAACAGCGGGCTTGAATAGTGCTGTAATAGGAGTGGACCCACTGGGGATTTGGCCCAGAGCATGAATATTTATGCGGAACCAAGAAACAGAAGTGAAATAATGTCAAGTGGTATTTTTAAAAACCCTATTCAAGTCCCCCTCCTTTTTTAAAAACATACAATTTATGTTTCTTTGCGGGGCAGGCACATTCTTCTCCTTTTTCATGGAAGGCTCAGATCGGTGATTCAGGATGGAGTGTATGGAGATAATGCCACTTCCTACAGATATTAAAATTGCTAGCTACATCTCTAGGTTTAAGGAGGAGTTCAAGGAATCAAGAGAGCTGACATCAGAGATCGGGGTAGCAGGGAGAATAGAAGAATGGTGTAGTGGAACACAGACAGGAGACCCTTGGACAGTGGAGCGTGGTGGATTTGGAGGCAGAAAGCAGGTAAAAGGCCAAGCAAAAGCCAAATGTGCTGCTTATATACTGCCCCACAGCACTTAAAGCACTTTCTAAAGAGACTGAGCATAAAGATGCATAGAATGGGAAGCTGTTCTTGAAAAAAAAAATATGGGGGAGCTTCTCCAAACCACACACAAGCACATGCTCATTAATGTTGGCACAAAGATATTTTGGAGCCTCAAGTCAAGGACCAAATCTCTCTTAATACCTGCCTATTCCATAGCCACCAATTAAGACCTGAATTATTAGTTCAGTATTAGTTATGGGACAGAATCCTTTATCACACCAAGACCCTCAAGTGTGTGTGTTTGTGTGTGTGTGTGTGTTGTCTAGACAGGGATTTAGAACAGCCTGGTTTACATTTACAAAGGTTATTATATTTAGTGCAATCTATATAATCATTTGAGTTATCTTTCTGTTCACAATGACTGAACTCTTCTCCTGTGGGAAGAGTCCGGGTGGATTTTTGGATTGCTTCAATTCGTTCCCCTTTCATTTATTGTCACGTCTCTTCTCCTCCGTTTCTTGCGGCCACCATTCAGCAGGCTGTAGTGATGTCCCTAATATTCTTTGTTAAATAAAGTGACATAGCATAACAGCAACAGATCTACCTAGCATGATAAACTTAATGAGATCAGTGTATCACATTTATCTGGAAGAACACTGTATTAGTAGGAAAACATTTAAAAAACTAGAAACGGTAGAGTAGATGAAAACAGAAGGGGGGTCACTTCAGATAACACCACACACAACTCTAATTGGGTGTGTCATCTGCACAGAACAGGATGATTTCAGAATACATACTGAGAAATATGCTGGAAATAAAAAAACCCATAGACCTTGTGCTGTACTAAAAGGAGTGGACAGCTCTAGAGAGGGGTGGTGGGATGGATCACTCTTAAGTCAAAACATAGGTGGACACTGTAACTAAATTGAAACCAAATACAACCAAAACAATCCAAATAGTGAAGTATATTCTGACCTGAATCTTCTCTCACCTTTTGATCTAGTTTCATGGCAATACGTCTGTGCTTCCTGTGTTATGCATATAATCGATAGATAAAAGAATGCTCCCCGATCACATTACAGGTCAAAAGCTATGTATCTATTAATTCTGTAGCACAAGCATGCCCAAACTTCGGCCCTCCAGATGTTTTGGACCACACCTCCCACAGTCCTTTGTCATTGGCCATCTGAGCTTAGAATTCTGGGTGTTGCGGTCCAAAACACCAGGAGGGCCAAAGTTTGGACATGCCTGGTCTAGAGATGTAAAATTTCTGGAATTTTTTTTTTGGGGGGGGGGGAGGAAAAAATTGGAGACAAACAGGCCACCCCACGAAAGTTTCTGGATATTTTACATCTCTGTAGCAGTCCCTAGAGCAAGAGTGGGCAACTTCAGCAGCCCAGAAGCCAGTTTTGATCTAATGGTGCAGGCATTTATTTTTGAGGGTTCTGGGAACAGATTTCTAAAGGTGCCAGGAGGAGTCAGGATCTGAGCAAAATGGCAGAACCACGGGAAATCCCCATGATGCTCCTTCCTGCCATAGAGAGTTGACTCAGCCCTGGTTATAATACATTATTTTTTATTATATTGTTCAATTACATATCATTTATTATTTATTCAGCATGCTTTCTCAACCGACCTTCATAAAATAGCATTTTGTTAGTACAGTATTGGTGACAGTGTTAAAGCTGTTTCATGTGCATTATTTCAGCGATCCTTGCAGTAACCCAGAAAGGTCATGTTTGATCATCTGAATACTGCATATTGCAGTGAAGGTTGTGGAAGCTGAGATTAATTAGTGAGCTTATGACTGAAGCGAGAGCTGAGTTTATAGACTTTTTTCCTGTAGCCTTTCTACACTACACGCGTCTCTTTATAAGCTTAAGGACAAATTGGCTCCGTTCATGTGGCTCAGTGACAATGTATGCTGCCAATAAATAATACACCATAAACATCCAGCTGTTTTAGAGACAGTTTGCAATTCTCAAATAGAAGATGCTGCAATTATAAAATAAAAATTGCTACTGCTGGAAGCTGTAGTCATAGATGCTAACATTTATTTGATGCAATTATATAACAGAGATTTTCTACAGATTAATTCTGGGTGCAAATCCCTTAATGCACTTGCAATATACAGTATGCAGTTGTTATACAGTATCATGATACATGGGATATTTAATTTACATTAGAAATGTACAACACCACATATTCGTCTTTTTCGCACTGAACAATTAAATCCACAATAGTCCACATTTGTCATACAGCTATGATCCCATGCATACTGTACGGCAGTAACTGCCACTGACATGCATCCAACTTACTTTCATGTAAGTGCATGCATTTATTGAAGTGGGAATTGAAATCAGAATCTAATTGATATTCAGTCAAGGATCTAGAAACGGAATACCATCCCTCTGATGCAAAATCCAAAATACTAACATTCTAGACTTTTAGCCAAGCTCGAATGGCAAGAGTGTTGTCATTTCTGTCACTTAATATGGTCATGTACACTACAATGATGTCAGATGAAGAAGAATTTGCTAGTCTGTTCAATGGTGATGTCAACTGAACATTTCAAAAGAAAAGGCAATAAATCATTATAAATAATGTATATATAACCTGTCTACAATATATTTATTATCTGTTGCAAACTTTCCTAAGGGCCCTCCTTTGTTTAAAAGAGATTTTTAAAGTTCAATGAATTTAAAATTTTAATACTTAAACGTGACTTTAAAAGTTCCCCAAAGAAGTAGTAATCTCAAATACATGTCAAGCCTAATTACATTTAATCAGATCTCAACAGTGGGATCTGTAAATGTAACTGCTGTAGGTGTATTTACAAGTGCTGATAAGTTTCTTTCCCTCCCTTACAGGTTTGGGTCCATTTCATCCAGGCATTCTCACTGCCATGAGAAAAGGTACCTAGTTTCTTCAACATTGAACTAAGAACTAAAAATCAAAATCCAACAAGAAGGAAGAAGGTACAGCAAATTATGCCTTGTAATTTAAATCATTATTATGATACAGTACTACGAGTGACGTCTACAGAACCTGCAATTAATCAATTTAAGTCATTCATCCCCACACTTCTTCCAACCCAAACGAAGCCATCTTTCTGCTTTGAACTAAGCGTCTTCCTCGCTATAAAGTGCAAGGGTACATCAAATTAGAAACCCAGCATTTACTCATTGTTCCTTCATTAATCTGAGAGTAGAGAAAAAACTGTTCATTTTACAGGCGGTTTACATTGAAAAGCTTTGGGAGTGCTTCTGTAGGTGTTGCTTAAGTTCATTTCCAATTTGTAAGTTCTAATTAATTCAATTGATTTTCACAACAGTAGATAATTGATGGAGAACTTCTCAAACTAGGACCGTATCTGTCTTCTAATGTGCATCTGTCAGAAAAATAACAAGTCTCACTGAAATGAACGACATGCATCTCCAACCAAATGTGTTTATAGAGGTGAGTTAGCAATACATTAATAAGCTCTTGTTCTCTAATTGTCAAGTGTGATGATGAGAAAAGTAATTCTCTTGCCATTTTTATGACAAGCTGCGCCACCATTGTTAAATTTTTCGTATTTTAAGCCAGGGTGAGGGCCTGGGGGACATATGTACCCCACAAGGTTGTTTTCATATTTTTTCCAGCAGAAGGGGGGAGTGTTGCAGCTCCTGGTGGGTCTGCAAGCAATGTTGGCTGCCTTTTGAAATGGGTCACAGAGCCTTCATGCACCATTTAACATTCTAGTATATCATCTTACAAAACCAGAAACGGGCTAATGATCATATCTAGTTTGGTTCTGTGTGCCTGCGTGCGTTTATTAGACAGCTTTGAGCAGTCTGTGCTGCTCCTGGAAGGTTCCGATGACAGAAAATTTAGACTCTGGACCTGCCAAAGTTACCCCACTGTGTTTTAAAATCTTGCTTTTGATCCTGATTAATGGCCCATAGGAAAGAAAAGCACAGCTGAAAAACAAAAACAATTAATAAAGACAATTTTTAAAATCAAGTCTGTCTCTCACACACTGGTGTTTTTGTGATTCACGAACATCAATCAAGATGATGACTCTGTATCTCTATATGTACAAAGTATCAAGTGTCCCCCCAGCAAAACCTGACCTATAGCAACTGGAATGTGACCAAGGCTGGTCCAATTCCAGCAGTAACGAAATTTCAGGATTCACACCTGTCACTTATGAGTAGAGATGGGCACGACTCGGCAAAATCCTCGTTTCCGTTCCCGTTCCTTGTTTCCGTTATGTAACGGAACGAAGAACGACAATTACTCTGCCAGAACTTGAACTCGAACCGACTAAAGAAAAATTGGGTCTGATTTGTCGTGGTCGTTCCTGGCGGCATCGCAGTGATCGCGCGATGCCAAGCAGCACAGAAAAAAAAAGTTTTAAAAATAAAAAAAAACCTGATTCCCGGCCAAAAAAGCAGGCGAAAATATGCCTGCCTGAGGGCACCTACCAGAAGGGTGGTTTCTGGGGCGGGGGTCCCCAGCCTCCCCCCTCCTCTCCTGGGCTGCGCATCCTCGTCGTCTCGCCAACTCGCCATGCCATGCGGGGCAGGCGGGGGATGCAAAATGGGGCGACCGCAAGCAATATTTATTTTGAAATCGTGGTGGTCCAAAAACACACCAAAGCACCACAGAAACGTGCGAAAATAGCTATTTTAGAACTGCCTTAATTTTTACAGTAGCAGCAGTGGGTTTTTCTTGCAACAAAACGTCTCCATTGATTTTATTTTATTTTATTTTTATTTTATTTTTTTACACCTGCGCAATGATGGGCTGGCCATGGGAGTGGACCATGCAAATTTTTGGAGCCATTCCACCAATTGCATGGCCACTTGACCAGGTTTTGACCGAGACTTCTGGGATGTGCCAGTCGGGCATAAAAAGCCCACTAACCCTAGCCCTAACCCTAAGCCTAACCCTAAGCCTAACCCATACGCCAGTACACTGTCCTTCTTAGTGGGTCAGAGAGGCACCCAGAGGTGCACCCCACGAACTCACCCTAACCTTACCCGTAACCCTAAGCCTAGCCCTTGCGCTAACCGTAACCCTAAGCCAAATCTGTACTCGCATTGCACTACACACGCAAGTACAGTTCCCTTCTTAGTGGACCACATAGCACCCAGACTGAGGGAGCCTTCCCCCAGTGTGCACTGTGACACTGCACTATACCAGCAGTGGGCCTGTGGTCAACAGAGGCACCCAAAAGAGAGGTGCCTCTGCCACTCAACTTGGTATGCATATCCAATTGGCTATGCATGCCATTTTGTAGCGGGCCAGAGGAGGCACCCACCCAGAGAGGTGCCTCCAGGAGCCCGCTTTCCCTTCATAGTGGGCCACAGAATGCACCCACCCCAGAGAGGTGCCTCCAGGAGCCCGCTCCCCCCAAAACCAGTACTAACAACAGACAAAAAAAACGACAAACAAAATGACAAATTTTGAAAGATTTCACGAAAAACGGAAACGAGCAGAAACGGGCCGGCTCCGACACATGACAACTCGAAAACGTCATTTTCCCTAGTCGTGCCCATCTCTACTTATGAGGAAGGAAGGGATTTCATATGAGGCACCATTTGTGTCTCCTAGTTTTCCAGCTGTAGCCCCATGTGCCTCATTACATAGGAAAAAGTAAAAAGTTGGGCGGTATATAAATATAAATAAATAAAATAAAGAAATAAAAATATTAATTCTCCTTTATGGAGCAAGGGTTACAACGGAGGTAAAAAAAAATTAAGAATGGAAATAAAAATGCCTTCCCTTTCCTTGATTTTTTGATATTTTGGCGAGAAAATAAATGCCTTCTTTGCATCCAATATATTCTTGTTTAAGTGGGGGCACATCCAATACAGTGGTACTTCTACTTACGAATGGCTCTACTGCTGAGCAATTCAACTTAAGAGTGGAAAACTGTTGGCATTTTAAGTGCTGCCTTACAAATTTTAGATGCGCTCTGCTCTACTTACATTTTTTCCGATTTATTTATTTATTCGATTTTTTTTAGATACGGCTGCTCTACTTATGAATTGTTTGACATATGAGCATGCACTTGGAATGTATTAAACTCATAAGTAGAGGTACCACTGTATCTTGTATCATGAACATAAAGAGGGAAGGAGCCTGCCATATCTGTGCTGTTTTCAAGGGCAGCCCTTTGTAAATAGCATTAGAATGGTCTGTTTTTGAGATTTCCAGCTGTGGCCCTACCTGGATAGGGAATGCCTAACAACAGTGATTCACGTGAAGGTTAAAAAAAAAAAAAAAGCAGACTATTGTAATGCTCTCTACATGGGGCTACCCTTGAAAACAGCATGGAAATTAGAGCACGTCCAAAATGCCCTTCTGGCAACCAGACTGATTTCTGGGATTAGTAAATATATCCCTGTCTCGGTGCACCTTATTTGGCTCCTTGTCAGTTTCCAGACATATTTCAAGGTGACCTATAAACCCTTGACTATTTAGGACCTGAATACTTGTTGTAATGTCTCTCCCCAGAGAAAAAAGCTACATGTTCACTGGTTCTTTTCATTCCAAATGTTGCCTCATTCAAGATGGCCAAAAATGTTTCAGGCTTTCTCTGTGATGGCCCCCAATCTCTGGAACAAGTAACCATTGGAGATATAGCATGCTCCTGCTCCTACAGTAGGACCCCAGTATTCACTGGGGATTGGTTCCAAGTCTTCCCATGGATAATGAAAATTGTGGATAAGAGAGAATGCCAAAATGTCCCAAAACTGCTGTTTTGCAACAGCTGCTGTTTGTGATGGTAGCTTGCTTTACGGCTGCTGTTTTATGACAGTAGCTTGCTTTACAGCTGCTCTTTGTGACAGTAGCTTGCTTTGTGGATGCTGAATTATTTATTTATTTTTCCTCCACCAACCATGGATAACTGAATCAGTGGATAATGAATCAGTGGATACGGGGGTCCTACCGTATTCAAAGCTGCTTTAACATTTTTTAAAACCCTGCCACATTATTATATGTGAGGTCTTCAAGATTTCTAAGTTTTAGATTGCAAACTGCCCAGAGTGCGGTGTGGTCTAATGGGGTGGTACATAAGTCTAATAAATAAATAAACACTGGAATTAATCTCCACCTAGGGGAGCAAAAAAGGTTTCATCTCTGAGCACCTAGTCCCATTTATTTTGGAGCCCTTCCTCACAAAATAGAACATTCTTGTTTGGTATTCTTCCATTAGACATAAGATGCTGAGAAAACAGAGTGGCATTCGGTGGCACAGTTCTCAGCAAATTCACTCCCATGGGTTTCTCTTGCACTAGGAGCAAAGCTTCTACATACCTACAATTTATCAAAACCCCTGAAGGCTCTGATCACACACTCTTTTTAGGTTTTGAGTGAAGGAGACTGTCAGAGGCTGCTCAGCTTCCAACTGACACTGATCTGTTTGAATGTCAAAATTGATACATATATAGGATTTGTGACTTATGTTGAAACAAGTCGGCATAACCTAATACATGAATACATTTGGCCTCTAATGGTAGAATATCTCCAAAAAGCTAAAGATTTGGGCAGAATTCAGAGGTTAGGAATGGAAATGGACCTGAAGTAGTCCTCCTCCCACCACCACCCTGATCCCCATGTTCAGATGCTTTTTTTTTTTTTTTTTTTTTGCCCAAAGACACAACAACATTTCGTTTATGAGCAGATTAAATGCCATACCCAGAATCTGGCATACAGGGTTGAGGAGCCCCCTCAAGAGAGTGAAGTAAACTTGTGAACAGGAGCCAATTGCCACCTTCACCCAAATTCCCTGTCTGGCCAAAAATCAACAAAAAACTTTGCCCTATCTTTGAAAACCCCATTCATTTGTTATGGCATAAGAATTCATGGACCACAATTCACCCCCCACCCCACCCAAGTGAGCAGCCTGTTGCAGCAACACTAACACACAGTCTCACAATACCTCAAAGACCGACAGTGGTTATTTGAGGCATGGTTTCCTGGGCAGTAGTCCATCCCGCCGCCCAGCTGCTTGGGGAAAAGCTCCAGGGAAAGCTCAAACAACTTGACTCGCGTTCAAGGTGCTGCCAGAGGCTGTGGGTGTTCTCCCGCAACAGGCTTTGGCAGCTCCAGGGCGCCCCGGGACGGTCCCTCTCCAAACGGGGTGCACCCGAGTTGCGGGAAGCTTCTGCGGGCGCACCCGCCTGCGAGGTCCCCCGAGTGGCACCGGACTCCTGCTGGGCTAACCCACCCCACCCACCTCCTTGGAATGCTGGAAGGAAGGAAGGACGGAGGAAAAGGAAAGGTGGATGGGTGGCGGCGGGAGTGTGTGGATGGGTGGCGGCGGGGGTGTGCGGATGGGTGGCCGCAGGGAGGGAGGGCAGGAAACCGACGGGAGGCTACCTCCAAGCCCAGCTTCTGCTTCAGCACCAGGGCGGCGCACAGGTAGCCGGCGCGGCCCACGAAGAGCTCATCGGAGCCGCACTCGAGGAAGGTGAGCGGGACGCACAGGTCGGCCAGGGCGCGGAACTTGCCCAGCGCCCGGGCCCAGTCGGGCAGCCCGAGCGCATGATCGACCAGCGTGGCCACGGCGTAGACGCCAGCGCCGCCGAGCAGGAAGGCCGCGCGGGTGTCGGCGTCGCCTTCGCCCCAGTCCTCCTCGTAGCGCACGCAGGCGTCGGCCAGGCGCTTGGCCGCCCGCAGGTAGGCGTCGCGCTGGCGGGCGAAGAGCGGGCACTGCGCCACCTGGTAGAGCATGTAGGCCACGCCGGCCACGCCGCCGTACAGCCCGCCTTGGCAGCCGCCGCCGCCGCCGCCCGGGCCGCCCGCCGCCTCGTGCTCGCCCAGCTCGGGCACCTCCTTGAGGATGCGGTCGATGGTGGCCGTCACCAAGGGCACCACCGCCTCCTTGCACTGCCCGGCCAGCAGGCTGCCCTTGTAGTCGTCGAAGCGGTTGGGGAAGCAGCGCTTGCTCTCCATCCCGGAGCCGAGCCGAGAGAGGCTCCGGAGAAGCCGGTGCTGGCCCGGAGGCTGGGCAAGGCGCGGCACGGTCAGAGCGGGTTGCTCTTCCTTCAGTCCAGGGTAAGGCTGCTGCTGCTGCTGCTGCTGCCGCCACCGCCTCACCCCAGAACGGTCTGCGGGGCCTCTCTCATTTCGGCTGAATTGCCCCCGCCTCCTCTTGCGGCCGCTTCTTCGGGGGTGTGAAGACGAGGCAGGCGCTTTTCCCGGTGGCCACGGCTGTCAGGCTGTCAGGGACGCTGCCTGCCGTAGAGGAGGGACCTCCCCGCGCTTCTACCTGCCCACCCCTACCTCCTTTCTCCGTGTCTGCCCCTTGAAACCTGTGCCTCTGTGCCACTCCGATTCTGTCAAGTCTCCAAACCGGCTCATTTTCCGAGCAGGGAACGTAATCCCTCCCCCGCCCCCCATCCTCTGGGCACCCCGTGAGTTTGCAGGTTTTATTACAGCTGAGCATTTGACGATAGAATGCTAACGAAGCTGAAGGCAAGCAACCAGAATTACAAAATAAGAGTAGAGACATTTTCGGACACTGCATCCAAAAAAGGCTTCTTTTTTAAAAAAGATCTTGCCATCTTTGTACACTTCTCTGCCTATATAAATGCAGAAATGGTTCTTAAGGCTGTGGGATTTTTGGCTCAAAATTACTTTTGAAATTGACTAAAAAACCCCATAAACTCCTCCATAGTAAGAATGAGAGGCTCATTCCTTTGTTGGCACCACTTCCTTGGCATAAGGTCGCACAAGGCAGCATCTTCTAGCTGCCGAATGACCTTGCAGCTATTTTAAGCACATCGGATCTCACCTGATTTCTGAAGCTAAGCAGGGTTGGCCTTGGTTAGTACTTGGATGGGCGACCACCAGGGAATAGCAGGGGGCGTAGGCGCCTGGAGTAGGAACTGGCAAACCACTCCAGTATCCCTGCCAAGAAAACTCCATGGACATGGAGTCACTAAGGGTCAGTCATGACTGTAATGACACAACATACAGAAAGCAAGAGGAGATTTTCACTGATTGCAGTCTGCTGCACCAACCAGTATGGGCTGATTTGTGCAATTGTAGCAGAGAATTGGCAGTCATCATTAATGAATAACTGCTTGCATTCCGGGTTGTGTGCCAGTTGCATGACTTGGCACATGACCAGAAATATGAAAGGCAACTCATTAATTAGCACCACTTCACCACTGCTGAGGACAGAATGTGGAGAAACAATATGGTGGTTTCCCACAGGTGAAAATGTCAAACAATGGAGTATGTTGCCTCCCTGCCAGGTCTGTATGCAGACCACATCATATGGTCTTGATTTCCAAGAAGGAGGAATGAAAATTGGTAGAAGGAGCATCAGTAATTTAAGATATCCAGATGACATCATCTTACTGACAGGAACCAGCAATGACCTGAACCAAGTTCTGATAAAAATGAAAGAATAAGGTGTAAAAATAGGCTTTACAGCAGAGCACTGGGAAGATAAAAATCCTGACTATGAGAGAACTTCGTAAATTCAGGGTTGACACTATGGGGAAAGTGAAAATGTTAGAGATTTTGTAGATCTTGGATCATTCGCCTGTCCAAACTGATAGTGCATCCAAGATATCAGAAGCCTGACAATTGGAACAGCAGGCATGAACTACTGTAGAAAATATGGTCAAGTTTAAGAACATGACACTGGAGAACAAAGGCAAGATCATGTTGCATTCCCAATTATGTATACAGGTGAAAACTGGACAGTGAAGAAAACTGATTTGTTTGAAATGCAGTGCTGGAGGAGAGCTTTGTCCATATCCTTGACTATTAGAAAAATGAACAAGTAGTGATTGCAATGGGTGCAGAATGTGGCAGCCAGATTGGTGGTTGGTGCGGATTGATTTATTTAACCACATGATGCCAATTCTGACCCGCCTGCACTGGCTACCTGTTGTCTCCCAAATAAGGTTCAAGGTACTGGTTTTGGTTTATAGAACCATCTATGGCTTGGGGCCTGAGTATCTGGCAGAGCGGATCTCCCAAAGTTCAGTGACGACCCAACCCACGAGAGCATCATTGGTGCGTTCACTCCATGTGGCCACCCCCTGGGAGGCCCGTAAAGTTGTTACTCATAACTGGGCCTTCTCGGTGGCTGGTCCCGCAAGTTACCTTCCAAAATGCGCCAAATGGAGACCCTAACAGCCTTTTAAAAAGCCTTAAAGACTTTCCTTTTTAGAGAAGCATTTGGCAATTGGTAATGTAATCTTGTGTTCCCCTGTCTTGATATATCTTTCTTGCCACCCTTTAGTTTTGCTTTTTATTCCATTGTGTGTTTGGTGTTATGTCCTGGCTGTCTATTGTTTCGTTTTTTTCTTAATTGTTTTCTATTTATTTGGCTTTCATGTGAACCACCCAGAGTCCCTGCTGGGAAATTGGGTGGTCTAGAAATGCAAAAATAGATAGATAGATAGATAGATAGATAGATAGATAGATAGATAGATA
>JAHTLZ010003399.1:8299084-8311703 GCA_023846285.1 Phrynocephalus versicolor | reverse complement strand
CTTTTACCAGCCTTCATTTTATTTCCTAGAATCACACAGCATTGTCCGTGCAACATATACAGTACATTGCTGCTGCATAAATAAACATGTGAACAAAAGCACTGTAATATGGGAAGCTATCCACAGGATTCTTTATGTAAGAAAACAATAGCCGTTGGCCAAAACAATGAAGGTCACAACTCCTCTGTGTGTGTGTATTGATGCAGCAGCAGTCCTGATGAATTAAAAGCCATGACTCAGACCTCATGTGCTTTCCTTTATACAGAAGACTATTTTTAGTTCAGATACATTGCTAACCCATTTAGAAGAGGTATCCAGCACACACAACTATTCACTTTCAAACTAATCCTAATAATGGCTGTAAAGTGATTTTGCCCTTCATGATCATTCATGGTTTTGACATTCTGACGCTGGTCAAGTAAACTGGTCCCATCTAATGCTATGCCTGAGCAACATTCCTTAGAAATGCAGCACAGCATGCTTGTATCACCATGGAATTTATTGGTACTGTACTGCGGCAGTTTGAAACATGCAGCCAACAGAGTAATAACAACACTGCCAGCAGTGTGGTGAATTTTGATGCCATAGGATTAGGGTTACATTGGCACTTCAACAATTAAACTAACCCAATCTGCTTCATTTACTGTAGAGCCCTGCACTTAAAACCCAACTGGTTCCCTGAGAGGGTTTGCAAAGTAAGCTGTTGTAAATGGACCACTATTTTCCCTTTAGGCCCGAGGATAATATAGGGAATTGGTTCCTGGAAAATGTTCATGCCTTATAAATGAAACCTCTGGTTCTCCTCTTTGTATATTGCTATCTCCTCTCGCTTGCTTACTGGACACTTCCTTTTAGTGCTCCTCTCTTCTCTCTTCTCCACCCAATCATGCTTCTCTAGCACGGTTGCTGGGGTTCCCCCTCCAAGTTTTTCCCCACACCCCACTCTTTTGCTGTTGTACTTGGTGACATGGATGTGTCATTTCATCACACTGGTCAGTTTGTTCTTTTGCTGGGATGGTTTTAAAAGCAGGAGATGGGGCTTCTAAAGCAAGTCATTAAGCTGGGGATCCCCCTGAAAATTCATTTCCATTCCACCATGCTATTGGCACTAAATAAACATCTAACACTTGCAGGATGCAGAAGGTAATAAAGAAAAATGTGGACACATTCTGCAAAGTAGTGTTTAGGAGTTCCCAAGCAAGGACCAGGGCAGCTTCTCACAGGTAACTAGGGTTTGGCCTACCCAGGGCCATGCAAAATTCCAAGTCCAGGCTTCCGCCAGCACAAATTAGGTGGGGAGTCGGGCCAGTTGATCTCAAAGAATGGAAAATTCTGGGCTTTGGAGCCCAAACAAACAAGGAATGGCACATGCTTAGTACTGTTATACGACTACTTTGTCCTTTTTCAATAAGGATACTTTGGCATTTCTAACGTTTAGTGAAGCCTGAAAATCAACTGAAGCAACATAATTTAACATTCCAGTCTGATATTTTAGGGTTCTCGGTCACTCACTGATGATTTATATTGATATATTGATATTTTAGGGTTCTCAGTCACTCACTGATGATTTATCAAACCTTCTTTTCTTGTTACAGACAAATTAAGCTCAATACAGCTGTGAAAGAATCCCCACTGCATTGCACCAAACAAACACCAGAGGCACCAGGTTTTTAAAAACAATTTTATTTAAGCATACCAAGAGCCTCAAAATTGTTTTAAAATTGCATAATTTAAATGTAAACCATACAGTGAAAGGTTCAATACTGCAGTTAAATTGAAGATAGACTGGAGATTATTTAAATTGTCACAAGAGGTAAGCCTTTATAAACAAAACCAAGACTTCTACATTCTTATTGGTCTTTAGTAACTTAAAAATATTTTAGAGCTTTGCAAGATAATGGCATATACTCTATACAGAGACTATAGTATTTTCCTTTCTTTTATAACGGTCAAAATTTCTGAAACACTGATAGTTGAGGTTGCATATCTCATATTATCTATTGCAAGGCAACATTTTATTTTAAAAATAGTTAAGGATATTATGAAAAATAAGAACTCCGTATAAATCATTGAGTCAGCTCGATCAAAATAGAACTTCTAAGCTCACATACACACAAATGCTATTAGGTCTTTCTTTCACTAGTTCATAGAACCGAAATCACTGCAACAGAGCTAACATGTATGTAAGGTGGGAACAAATGAGAACTTTTCTGTGAAAACAAAGCAGCTTTTCTTTTAATTCATTAAGAGTAACAGATCAATTTCTATGATGGGCAACAATATACAGCCCAGCAGGAGGACTGCAGAACTGGCCAGATTGTAGAGTTTCCTCTGCCCTATCCCAAGTCACCTCTGTGTTTTGTGATAAAGTAAAAATGCCAACACCTGGAGGAGTCACATTAGAATGGTTCCATCTGTGTAGCTGCTTAGGAGAAGAGTGCTACCTGACCAATTACATTACATCACACACACTTGCAGGCAAAACATTTAAACAAGACCTTTGGCATGAGACGTTTTAGATTTTCCATCAGAGTATACCATTTTGCAGTTGATATAAGCAATATGAAGTGGTTTGCTTGAAAATAAAAGCAATATTCTCCCTCCTGAAATGGATTAAGGATAAAAATGTGATTCCCCCCCATACCTACTTAAATTCTTACAAAGATTTTATATGCATACTTTTAGAAGTGGTGTGTATGTTGATACCATAACATGGTAAGCATGTCCTTCACAAAAGGAGAGGTGAAGCTGGCTGGTTATGTGAAAAATGAGCAAATTTGTCCACCACTGCAACTATTGTTGCCCAAAATGTGTCTTGCTATGTCCCAAAAATGACCTTCCTAGGCCCCTTTTCACTCTGGACTAGAACTGCATAAAATACGAACCAGCTAGGCTCCTTCTTGGTTGTGTATTTATAATTACTAGCATTAAAAAGAATCTGTAGATCCAACAACTAGGAAAATGTTTAGGGGAGAGGAAAGTAGAAAGAAAATAAGGGATGGCAGGGAGTGTGTAAAGATCCACAAACTAACATATTTGTATTCCACTAAATATGTTTGGAATAGCTCCCAGTATTTAGTTCTACAGTCAGCATTCTTCAGAAGTCAAAAACAAAATGTCTTTGTTACCCAAAATTAATATTCAAGAGGAAAAGCATGTGGGTGTCCCCAGCACATAATGGATGTTAGCTGGTGCCATAACCCCCCCACACACACACCCATACACACACACACACACAGAGAGAGAGAGAGAGAGAGAGAGAGAGAGAGAGAGAGAGAGAGAGAGACTTCTTCACCTACCACCGTAATCTCCACCAGTGTCTGAGAAGAGGTTCAATTATCAAATATACAGGGAAGAGGTTCAATTATCAAATATAAAGATGGAAGAATACCCATCTTTATGCTGTCAAAATATACCAGAAGGCTAGATACAAGGACTATGAGTTAAGTACAGTACTTCTAAATAAAACACATCTACCAACCTTTTGTAAGTGACTTTCACAATAAACACAGAACCTTTAAGTTTTGTCCCATTCACACACTATATTAAATGCAAACCTATACAATTTAAAATCAACTCATACACAAACCAGTCACTCCTCAAATGTATGCCAGGACAAGCTAGTCTTTCACGAGAAGTACCAGTGTGCTGTGAGAATTTTTTTTAAAAACTTATCACCCGCTCAAGAAATGGCTCACCTTGTAATTCCATTTTACAAATCTTGAGCAAACTGTTAAGCAAGCACAGATTCCTGACATAAGTGTAAGTCTTTCACTTGCAGACAAAAACACAGAAGATAGCCAGCAGGAACACAAGCTTTTTTGTTGACGTGGAAAAGCCCTCCTCAGTTACTACTAGATATGATAGCCCAGAACATCAGGCCATTTCATAATCTGTAAAGCGAAAAGAAGCAAACAAACAAACTGGAACTGAGGGCAAGTGAGTGAGGTGCAAACAAAGATTACTTAGGTAGACTTCAACTGGTCAGCAAATCAGTGGTAAACAGAAACTATAACACAGACTAGTCTCTCACAAATGGAAGGGAAACATTTACTAAAAAAAACAAAACAAAACAAAAAAACACACCACTTGATTATTGCATATTCCCAAATTTTGCAAAAACAGACCGGAGGAACTCAGTGCTATGCCACCCATTGTGCCCCAGTCATATATGACCACCTTCTCTTCTCCACAACTGCTTCTTACAGTTTTTATGTCCTGTAACTTTTTTAGTAGATGGCAGAATTCCAAGACAAGAATCAAATTAACTGTGACTCTGTCATTAAGTTAGAAAATCTGTTTAGTACTATTTCCACAGGGATTATTACTGTTTGCTTGAATGTACAGTTAGTCACCCAATAACCCAGCGGTTGAGCACACCCTACATCAGAAAGTCTGCAAAAGGCAACCAGAGCTTAACGCCATCATTTCTACCAGTTGCTTCACTTGTTTCTGTCACTTGTGGCTTGTAAAACCCAAAAAGAGAAAGGTCTAAGAGTGTGGCAAAAAAAGAAAAAGAAAAAAGAAAGAAATACTGTATCAGGGTTTTCTTTTGGTATGAATCCCTTTTTGCAATCTTGCCATTAGCGAGCCCTTCATGCTTCTTACAAGGCCAGCTTTTAGCAACACAGAAAGGAAACACCAGCCGACGGAAGCAGTTCCTCTGGAGGTGCGGTCAACCATACTGAACAAAAGTTTCTTATCCCAGGTCGGGAGGAAAGTTTCAAGAGCAAACAAAATGTGAGAAAGTGGTTACTACTGTTTAAATGTATAAACATGAAGCTGCAATAAAGTGCTAAAACGTTGAGCTTCCCCACCCCCTGCTAAGGCAGGAGTAAAAATTCCTTTGGCTTCACTTGATGGCAACCGGAGGCATTGAAATGCTATTCACAATGTCTTCATATTGGGGAGGTGGGTCCAAGTGATGGGCGGCTTCATGTCTCATGCTGTTTTCGCCTGCCACTTCCTCATAGGACGGTGGTGGGTCACAGCTTGACAACCTTACTGATACTGAGTCTCCACACCCATCCGTGTAACTCAGGTATCCCGGGGAATGTCCACTGCCTTCAAACATCTCTTCCTGGGGAGAATGAAGAATGCTGAGTGGCAGAGGAAGGGGGCTTCTGCCATCGGCAACAGTTCTGCCGCTTGTAGCTTCTCGGGTTCTGCTGTGTGCATACATGGATTGTCTGCACATTTTCCTTTTGAACAGGCATCTCCAGGTGACAAACACAATAAGGAGAACAATGAAGAGGCCAATGATTAATGGGAAGACAAGGTAAAATGGATACCAGTTGTGTCCTGTGTTACTTTCTCCATGCAGTCCATGAGTGTATTCTTTCCAGAACTCCATCTAAAAAAAATGAGACATAATTTTAAAAATGGATTTTTTTTACAGCACCTCCTCCTTTTCTAATTGAATTTTATATGGGTAAAGAAGGTTTATGTTGTACCAAAAACTGCATTTGCCATAGGGTTGAGCCAAGGCATTTTTCTGACATGGCTTCCAACCAGGATATATTTGTTTCAGCTACAAGTGAAACTCGAAAAATTAGAACATCGTGCAAATATTCATTTATTTCAGTAAGTCAACTCAAAAGGTGAAACTAATATATGAGATAGACTCATTACATGCACAGTGAGATGTAAAACCTTACTTTGGTATAATTGTTATGATTATGGCGTAAGGCTTATGAAAACCCTAAATTCACAATCTCAGAAAATTAGAATAGTGTGAAGAGGTTCAATATTCTAGGCTCAAAATGTCCCACTCTAATCAGGTAATGAATCCATCACACCTGCAAAGGGTTCCTTTATGTAATAAAATGTGATCACATTCTTTTATTGTATTTGCAGGGGAAATAAACCCTAGTATAATAGTAGAATTTCCTTAATTGCTGCAGAAAGGCAGCATTCCACATCATGAAACAGATGGCACAGTGTACTTGTACTGCCTCTTAGCTTGAGAAAACACTTAACATATGTTATGTATTAGGCTACAAGAACTACACCATTATGTAAAAACCACATGAGATAAAGAACGGTCCAAGTAGAATCAATGCATTATCTCAACGGAGCAAATACAAGGTGAAGATGGAGAAGACTTTTATGTTATGTCCCATCCTTGTAGCTTCTGTATTGGCCCTTTCCTCCAACCTCCATGTGTAAGTCAAGATCTGGCTGTTTTCGTAAGCCTTTTATGACCTTATCCTAGAGTAATCTTGCCTATTGATGGAACTTTCCTCCCACCTCTGATTATATATTTGCCTCGTTTTACCACTGTATTGTACTACATTTGCTATTTTTAACATTTTAATCTTTTACTAGGTATTCTATCAGATATTGTGATACAGTGGTACCTCAACTTATGGTTGCTTTGACAACTGAATAATTTGTCTTATGAACACTGCTGTCGTGCAGAGCAGAGAGCAACATTCACTGCCCAGTGCCACCTCGTCTTCCTTCCTGGTTGCTTCGATCTCCATGCACACAAACATACTCTCCTCCTCCTCCTCCTGACTCTGCAATATGTGTGTGGGTGTGTGGGCTGCCTGCTGCAGCAGAAAGCTCTTTGGGTTATCCCACCTTCTGCTATGGCAGGCGCACAAAAGGGGAAAGGCAGCGAGGCTTTCATGCCCACTGCAAGCCCTGCTGCCATTCCACTTTCCTGCACCCGCCACAACAAAAGGTGGGGTAACCCCAAGAGCCTTCTGCTGCAGTGGGCAGCCCATGGGCACCCCCGCCCCACACACACACATTGCAGAATCAGGAGGAGGCCGAGGTGTGTGTATGTGTGCATGCATGGGGGTGTCTGCCACCCACCTCTCAGCTGTGTTTTGTTTTGACAGCCCCGACCTCTAAACAAAAAAACTCCTGAGAGGCACGGAGGCAAGGCAGACCCAAGCAAGGAGTGTTGTTTGAATTTTCCCGCTGCCTTCCCCTGCTGTGCCTCTCAGCAGTTTTTTTTCTTTAGAGGTCGGGCTGTCAAAACAAAACACAGCTGAGAGATGGGAGGCAGTCCACACATGCGCGTGTGCACACTCTCACACACATTCTTCTTCCCCTGACTCTGCAATATGTGTGTGCGCGTGTGCGCGTATGTGAGCTGCCCACCGCAGCAGAAGGCTCTTTGGGTTACCCCCCTTCTTTTGTGGCGGCCACCTGCTGCCTTTCTCCTCCTCCTCCTCCTCCTCCTGGGCTGCCAGCAAAGAGATCGAAGCACCCAGGAGAAGGACGACGAGTGGGTGATCTCTCTCAATCCACAGTAGCCAAAGGCTGCTAACTGCAGCCCCCACCAGAGCACTGATTTTGACAGATATGACCTGTCAAAATCAGCTGTCTGGCGGGGCCTGTGGAGAGCAGCCTTTAGCTGCTGTGGATTGAGGGGATTGCTGACCGCCTTCCCATGGGAATTCAATGAAAACCAATTAATCTGTTCCCCCTTTTGCTTTTTTTCCCAACCTTTCCAATGGATTAATTGATTTTCAATGCATTCCCATGGGGAACCACTATTCAATTTATGAATAATTTGACTTATGAATGTGCATTCAGAACAGATTAATGTCATAAGTCAAGGTACCACTGTATATTATTCTGACTTGTGTGCCATCCAGAGTGATAGAAACAGAGATAGAAAGACAGACAGATGCTGAAAAATGTTGTCTGTTAAGGAATTTGTACACAGAAGTATGTTTCCATGCATGAACTCATGTACAAAAAACATACCAGTTTGCACAGGCATGCCAACTGTATGTAGCCTTTATGTGAAACAACAAATCATACACAAAGGTTCCCTCAGAGCCAGTCTGATAAAATCTGATGCAGATTTTGGAGCCAGATTGGAAATCCAATGGTGGGAGAATAAGGAACTCAGGCAAGCATTTTAGTTGTCTTGCCTCTATCTTTCTCATGATCTCAATATAGTAGTTTTGAGTTAGCATAGACAGAAAAGTTCAAAATTGATCAAAATATCACATTAAGACAAAATATTAAATTGTCAATCCTATAGCTACTAATTTATGTGAAAGTAAGCCTCTCTGAAAGCAACTGAACCATAGTGAATAAACCTTAACAGAATCAGTGAGACTTATTTCTATGTAGATATATACATGTTTTGTAACACAGATGCAATACAATTAAATTCTGACACACACTTCTCAGGCCAGCATTTTAGAGAGACAAACTTGTGTCAGAATCCACAAGTTTTTATAATTCCATTTAGGCTAGTTTTGGATTAACATTTCAAGAGAAAGCAAAGATCACTCACATCTGAACTTTTAAGTTCTCCTGTTTATCAATTTCCCTTTACTACTAAAGTGGTAGAAAGCAAACGATCAATTTTATCTGGCTTAGTTCTTCAAGGTGAGAATTTGCCTCAAGGCTTGCACCGTACATGATTTTACATAAGTCAATGTAAAATGTTACACAAACTGTTAACCTATGAAGCTGACTCTTTTAATGTACAATAATTAACTTACTGTCTTCTCATCATTTTCAAAAGCTTCTCTTGCCTCTTCCTTGTCACAGCGTTCTTCGTAGCATTCACGTTCAATGTTTCCTTGCTTAAGTTCTTCCAAAAGACCATTAGCCCGTGGGTATCTTTTTAAGACTGAATTGGCTTTCGCCTCTGTTAGGAACACTGCAGAAAACAGGTAATATAGAATTATAGAAATTTAGCATGTAAAACAAAGGAAACTTCCAAGGTGAGACAAAGTTTTAATTAGAACTAAGATTATTGACTTCATAGCCGCAGTTAAAATAACTGAGTTATCATCATTTTAACTTTAACTTTTTTAAAGGCACCTAGACGATGACAGCTTGGCAGGAGCCCTCTAAAAATGGTCGGGTGGGCAGTTTTGGGCTCTTGTGCTGCCTACCTGACCATTTTCAGAGGGTTCCTGCCGAGCTGTCATTGGCTGGGTCCCTTTAAAAATGGCCCAATCGGCACCAGGAGATTCCTCCCCCCCCCCGTCTTGACTGGGCCATTTTTAAAGGGGCCCAGCCGATGATAGCTCCACATGAGCCCTCAGAAAATGGTCGGGTAGGCAGTTCTGGGCTCTTGCGCTGAACTGCCCACCCAACCAAACATTAAAAAAAATGTTCAAAATCGCAGGCTGTTTAAACTTTTTTTGTTGCCACCCCAAACGCCAATCAGCTGGCATGCAGGGGTTCGGGTGGCAAAAACAAAAGTTTAAAAATCCCCCGCTTTCCGCCAGATGGGGTGGGAGTGTTTGGATAATCCATGTACCAATAGCCCTGGCAGAATTATTTATGATGGTTCTGCCAAAGAGACCAACAGATTGTCTACTGTGTATGCCAATCTCCTTATATACTCAGAAGGTTCAAATCTGTTTGACAGTATACAGAAAGGCCCCCATATCTGCAGGAAATTGGTTCCACAATCTATCATAGTGCTTAAAACCATGAGTATGAAGGAACCCCGCATAAAACATAAAAGACAGCAGAACAAAAGCCACAAGGGGTCATTCTTGTATGCTATATACAGGGCTGAGGCAAGCCATGGGTAAATTAAACTGCAGATACCAATCCCACAGATATGGGGATGCTACTGTACATACAAAATATGTGCATAATAGCTACATGGACAAATGGTCACATTTACAATGGAATATAATACCAGCAGCAATGTGATGATGATTTCTGGTAATTCTGGATAAATCAAACTTAGATTGTATACATGCACTTTTAACAACCCAGTTTGCACATGATATCCACTACAGTTTTTGAGAAATGATCTTTAAAAAGAGAGAAAGCCCTGCCCATCATCAATCATTCTATATTGTAGCACAAATATGGCTTTTCATGCACATAAATGCAGTAGTTGATAGAGAGTGATAAATTTGCATCAGATTATTTTGCCGATTTCTTCACAGCCTGCATAGCCATGATGAGGAAACCAGCTTTGATAACTCTTCATATTACTCTTCAGTCAAATACCTCGTCTATAAAGAACACATATCTACTATTCTCTGAGTTGTCCAGTGCCATATATTTTAGCACAACTCAACTGAGTTTACCCTAATTACTGTGCATGTTTTGTAGGTCTTAGAAAGAGACTCCGTATGCGAAGGTTAAGTTGTGGCAAAACCATTTTCTGGTTCCAAAGCTCAGCCTGATGTGGAAGTCCACCCCATATTAGGAGTGGACTTGGAAGGGAACTTAAATACAGCTTGGTCTAACTAGCTTGGGACAATGACACCATGGAAGCCCACTTAGTGTCAGCTCTGAAGACTCCTGGTTGCAATTTTCCCACCACAATCATGGGTGGGGAAAGAAGACTAAAATCTTATGGGTGATGCATCGTGGATAGAGGCAAGCGGGAAAAGAGAAAGAGAAAACCAAACACACCTCGTCCAAACACACAAATACACGCCTGCTATAGAATTACATGCCCTTCAACATGAATGGTATCACAAATGTAGAAATGCATACGAACAAGCACACAAAAAACTTACCACTATCCATATTTAGCACCATGTCCAGGAAATTCCTGCAAGAAGGAATGCAGCCACTGTTAATAGAGGTAATGATCCAAGCAAGTAAAGCTGTATATTCATCATGATTTAAGTGCCATCAAATTACAAGCTACATTACTTTTAGAAGGCAGAAAAGCTTTCAAGTTATACTCTGTTGCCTCGTTTAATATTACTAAACACACAAAACTGCATCTTACTCAAAATATGAAACAGGTCCTTAAAACCAATGAGAAAAACGTGTAGAAGTGCTATTGTGACTCCACTACTGTTGGGGCTGCATTTCCCACCTAAAGATACAAACAAATGCATTCCATAGTCTCTGTATACATGTTACTTATAAAATTCACTTTAGTATTTTTATACTCCATGGATACCAGGTATACTGAAGTAGCAGAGTGTGTATAATCAATTCTCTATTTGGTGGCTCTTCAAAGAAAAGAAAGACTTGCACAATTTCCCATGACCTGATGCTGCTCAATGCATGAAAACTGTGACTATCATAAATAAAGTCTGAACTAGTAGAACTTCTATTGAGAGGCACTGTATGTTCAATCCTTTGCTGCCATTTAATGCAACTCTTATTTCTTATGTTTTCTGTGGCTTTGTGCTCATTGACACATTGGATTAGGTGCTGATGTCTTCAAAAGGAAACACAACCCTACAAAGCATAGATTAAAAGCCTTGGATAAAGGCCTTACACCACTGCCCACTTCACAAGAGTGTCTAAATACGGGAAGGACAATAAAATTCGGCGACCTTGCCATCTAATTTTTTCCCCTCTCTGCCCGCCACCATCCCTGCTTGTTTTACGCCACCTTTGTGTTTTTCTACTGTTCCGTTCTGTTATTTTGTTTTATTGTTTTTATTGTAAGCCGCCCAGAATTCCCTTCCGGTAAGATGGGAGGGATATAATTCCAATAAATAAATAAATAAATAAATAAAAGACTTGTTTCTCTAAGTGTTGCTTCTGTTCACAGAAAAGCATCTTTAACTTTCTTAGAGATAGCTATATCAGTCATTCCAATATAACATTTACAGACACAGAAGCAACCTGTCAGAGGACTGAGAAACAAGTCAAAGAGATGTTAAGAAAAGGAGCTGAATTCTTCCTAGTAGAATGCATCCAATAAGCTCTAGAGAGGGCACACACATGCCCTTCACTGCCGTGCCAGCTGATCTTTTGCAAGTAAAAAGACTGAGAATAAATTATGCATTAAAAACCTTTTTTTTTTGGTTCATCTTCATCAAAAAGCCTAGCTTCTTAGATGAGGGACCATTAACCTGAATTTGATCTTCGCCAGTGATCTCAGTATTTTTTTTAAATTCAATTCCTTTACATAGAATACAATCTGGTTTTAGCTTATTAACTTTTCTCCCAGATATACGGTGGTATCTGGGTTTAAGTAATTAATGTGTTATCCGAGATGTTTGTACCCTGAAAAAATTGTAAACCGAAGCATGGTTTCCCATAGGAATGCACTGACAATAAATTAATCCATTCTGGTCAGAAAAAAAAAACCAAAACAAGTTACCTCCCAACAATGTAGACTGCACAGACCAGGCACGGAAGCAATGTTCCCTACCCTTCCACCGCTTGAGAAATGCACAAAAAAGTTTGAAAAGTCCAAAACCTGCTGCAACAAAACAAAACAAAACAAAACAAAAAACACCTGAAAATTGCTGAAGGTGAGAGGAACAGTACAATAAAGATGAGCAAAATCTCATTGGGTGCAATTATGATATGCATTTCACATAGATGAGCAAATTGACTGTATATTATACAGAATAGCCTATTAAGTTAGCTCATTGTTTTAGGTATCTGACTGTAGACCAGTCATGTCCAAACTTTGGCCCTCCTGATGTTTTGGACCACAAATTCCAGAATTCTAAGCTTAGACTGCCAATGACAACGGACTGTGGGAGTTGTGGTCCAAAACATCTGGTGGGCTGAAGTTTGGACATGCCTGCTGTAGACCCAAAGGGTGGGAGTTTGATTTCCCACTGTGCCATTGTGACAGAGGCTAGACTTGATGATTCATGGGGTCCCATCCAGTTCTATATTATTATTATTATTATTATTATTATTATTATTATTATTATTATTATTATTATTATTATTATTA
>JAHTLZ010003399.1:8268839-8291793 GCA_023846285.1 Phrynocephalus versicolor | reverse complement strand
TGTGTGTGTGTGTGTGTGTGTGTGTGTGTGTGTGTGTGTGTGTGTGTTGTGTTGTGTTGTGTTGTGTCGTTACAGTCGTGACCAACTCTTCGTGACCCTATGTCCATGGAAAATACTCTAAAATAAAATAAAATAAAAATAAATAAATCTCCTGAGATTTAGTTGAAATCTTTTCTCTTCACCTTTCAATCCATTGGTCAGGTCCTACTCTCTGCCACAGGAGAAAATAAGCTTGCCCCCAACTTCCATAGTATGATATAATGACAATCAAATATAGGAAGCTGCAGCATTGTCAAATTGTGGGTTCCTGGTTCCTTTAGATCCTCGTGGGAATGGCTGGGCTTCGTGAACAACGTGGTTTATTAGATCTGGACAATAACTGCCCATGTTTTGCCACAACATTCTATGCATGTAGTTTAAATAGGCTTAGGAGTTTTAGAAAGTGCGGCTCTTTCTTCCTCTGGCAACAGAATTCATTCAGGTCAGGAGTGCAAATTGCAAAAATAGCTAACAAGGCAGAATGTTAAGGCCACGGCCAGGAAGCAGAAATTTCCTGCCCTAAGGGATTTTTGTTCAGCAACTACTGTTTGTCAGAAACAATCACAGTTTATTGATCAGTGTAGTTCTGGCAGGCAGAAACTGGTAAACAGAAGAGCCAGTTGAAAATCCAGAAAGTAAAACATGTTACTTATATAGTTTAAATGTTTTCCCACCATATGTTTAAGTACTTAATGCAGCAATAGGGGGCTGAGCAACCATTTTGAGCATTCTATCACACCCTGATTCTAGGGTTTCATCAGCATTCTTCTGCAAGCCTTCACTGTTTTTGAAAGTTCTGAGGTGGGGAAAGAACAATGTAATAAGACTCCTTAAACATTTTTGCAGCTCAGTTGGGGCTAGAGATGTAAAATTTCCAAAAATTTTGAAGCTTGGAAAAAACGCTGGGTTTCTTTCCATTTTCCCCTCAGAAAAAATGGATATCTTTTTTTGAAAAATTGAAAACAATACTACATTATTTTTTTAAAATATGAGGTTTAACAAGGCATATCTAAGGAATCTCAAACACTAGATTAGAGATTCCACATTTACTTCTGGAATGTTTCTGGAATACTGACCACTTCAAGTCCCTTTGTAGCAACAAAGCAGTTGGAATATATTTAGTGGAAGAATGTCTGATACCTATTTTTTAATAACCTAAACCACAGTCTGAATTACAAATTGAATAATTTGACTGGAGCTTGAAAATTTGTGGGTGAACTCAGATGACTATCCAGTGTTAGATTACCTACAACTGGGATATAATCACGGGGGAAAACCAGTCCTTCACAGCATTCCAGATTTCTGAATTTCTGAATAAGATGGATAGTCAAGCAACTCTTGTTTGAAAGATCAATGCTTTGGAAATCTGCTGCAACAAGTTATTATTCTAACATCTCACAACGTCAGAATAATTATATCCTACATATTTTTTTTAAAAAAACAAGCTTTTGAAAACCTAAAACTTGGCTTCCTTTACTGAGTTACTGGTGCAAAAGTTCCCCCAGGCCTCTTTTTAGCTGTTCATTCCACTTCCATTTTCAATCTGTAGCTGCCAAGAAAAGTTTCTAATGAGAACCACATTTCTATGGCTCCCAACTCATACAGAGGTAGCCAAATTTCACTGCTGATGTTCATTATAAAGTTTATTTAAGAACGGTGAGTATTTTACATTATTATGTAAAAGTATTTGTTGGGGATTACTTTACAAAAAAACCACAATTATGTGCAGCCCCCACCCCCAAAGAATGCAGGGGACTCTTTAATTGTAGGTAGGAAAACGAACCAGTCGATTGTTGCAACAATGGGCAGTTGTCAAAATGCCGATGACTGACTTCATGGAGGTGTTATGGAATTCCAATTAAAAAGTGTTGGACCCTTCTTTGCTACAATACATTTCCTTGCTGTGACAAGGACCAGAAGAGTGAAATGCAAAAGGCTCCACAGATCTTATGTGCCATAAAGCTGAAAATGAGTTAGGATGACCCTAATAATGTTTTAAGGAGAGTAATTTTAGGAGTGGTTTTACCAGTTTCACATAGGCATGTCACATGCTTCTATACTCTCATAGTGATTTGAACCCAGAGCTCTAGTCTGTCATTCTATACACTGCTCTAGGTATTTTAGCTCTTGGACAGACACTACAAAAAGGGTGTTGAGCATAAATATGGTTTTAAAATCCTGCACTGACTTGGAGTTTACTGGTGGTACTGAACTGTGTTTATTGCTTCAAGATGGTTACTTGCTTTAATAGCTGCTTTTTTACATTGTAGCACTGCCATGTTTTCTTACTGTTGCTGGCAAGTTGGCAACATTGGGGTTCTATATTCATTTAAACTCTAACCTGCCCTGGCATAGTTTCTTCCCCATTTTGCTGGCATGCCTGGGGCATAGGAGGGCTTGAGATCTAGCTGAGCTACAGTCTTGCCTATGGGATGCTTTCAGAGCATCTTTTTGGTGCTCTTTGAAGGCTATTTAGTCAGTAAAAAAACGACCTGCAAGTTTAAGTGGATGCTAGCACAGATCCCAGCATCCACATGATGAAGGAGAGTCTGAAATGGTGAGCTTGATACTTGTGGAACTTCTACATGCAGTCCAGAATCTTGATTTTCCAGGGTGCCTAATCATTGGCAGAGAGTCCACATACAGTAATACCTCAGTTTACGAGTGCCCCGCCCTACGAGCATTCTGCTTCATGAGCCAATATTTCGGGACATTTTTGTTCCAGTTAACAAACTCAACTTGAAAAACAGGCACCAGACCACCCCCTCCTTGTCCACTGCCAGGGCCACCAGCCTCTCGCTGCTGCTTCACCCTTCAGCTAAACAAACAAAACTGATGCTAAGAGAAACCCTAAGAATATCAAGAGCTTGGATCAGGCTGTCACATCAAACAATCACAAAGTGCAATTTTAAACCAAAGCTATAATTGTCTGAAAATAGATATCTTCACATTCATTGACACATTTCTTCAAAGTTCTGTTTGATGTACCTGAAATCTAGAATTTACAAATATTTGTGTACAGTGGACCCTTGTATAACAAATGGTTTGCATAACATAAAATTTGTACAATATAAAAATTCCGGAGATAGGGGGAATTTGCTTAACATAATCTGTACAACATAAAAATGGGATCACTCCGTTTTCAATGCATTCCTATGGTAAATTTGTATAAAGGAAAATTTGCTTAACATAATTTTCATTTGGAATGAATTAATTCCTTTATAGAAGATACCACTGTATTTTTTGTTATTTTGTAAAGAGATGAGACAAAGTACACACACATGTCCTCCCTATTTGATAACTAGTGTCTAGCTTTGTACTTGGGCACTCACATAAATTAATCAACCATTTGTGTCATCATCACACACACTTTCAACAATGCCAACTAATAAATCTCGTGACTGTCGAAATCTTTTAGACTAAAGCATATTGATTTTGCAGAGACATATCAGACACTAAGTAATTGAATGCTGCTACTTGGCAACTGATGTTTTCTGCAGCAGTGCCTCTTTTCCCCATGGGAAGTGGAAGTGGGGGGGGGGGCAAGGAGGACACAGAAAAAGGACTTAAGGACGTCAAGGCTTGGCGTTTGAGGAAACGCAAGACACATTGGAGGACGGGTAAACACGGCGTGGGATTGGATTGCAGGAACCGTGATTCACATTATAATGATCAAGAAAGAGAAGAATGAAAACAAGACGCAATTGCTTCAAATCACCTCATACAAAGAAGGTATCGCGATTGAAGAAAGGAGGCAGATTGCTTGGAAAACTGGAAAGTGAATTAAGACAAGAACTTCTCTCTCTAATTAAGTACTTAAGAGAAGAATTCAAGCAAGTGCTTTCTTTCAAATCCGGATTCATTTCAACTCCCCTTCGAGCGAAGTGTCCTCTGGAGTCCTCATTTGTTTCGTTCATTATTTATTTATATACCGCCCATCTAGCCGATTGGCTGGCGCCAACTCCCCTCCTCGGGACCCGAAAGAGCCAAGTTTCAGGGTAAATTCCCCCACGCAGCGCGCTTTACCCCTCACCCCACCCCTCTCCCCGCGCCCACCAATGGGGCGACCACCGACAATGGCAGGGATGCTGAAAAGGTGAGCGTTCCCCGGGTCTCTTCCGCCAACTCCCAAGGGGAGCTGTGGGTCCTTAGGTCAGGTGTGTGGCTCCCCCACCCGCCAAAGGGCATGACCCCCAAACCCCTCGAGGACTCGCCCTCCGGGTGGGCGAGCGACCCCACAGCGCGGCGAAGGCAAGGGGGGCTCAGCAGTGATCCACCTCCACCGCTGGGCAGGCAGGCAGGCAGGCACCCCCAGACCCCGACCGATCCGTCCCGGGACTCCCTCCCGAGCCCACTCCGCCTCCGCTCGCGAGACCGGGGACTCGTGGCGCCGGCGGTGCCTTCCACCGCAGTCGTCGTCGTCGTCCCCTCCCCCGCCGCCCCCCCTTTCGTGCCAGCCCGCCGTCGGACGACCAAATCAAGGAGAGCGCAAAGACGAACCTCTCGGAGCCAAGGACGCCCCCCTTCCGCGTGGTTCCCTCCTCGCTGCGCCTTCTCACAACCCCCGCGCGCACCTCTTCCGGGCTTGGGACGCTCGCTCTCTGCCGCGGCCGCTCCTCGCCTGGGCGACTCCGAAGGGGAAGGGTTCGCGCAAGCGCCGCCGCCGCCGCCCGCCGGCCCGCCCCTTCATTCCTGAACGCTGGAAGGGTAGGAAGGGAGGCCGGACGCGCCGGACCCCGCCCCCTTGCCCCACCACGCCTTCGGGTGGAATCCGGGGGATTGTCGCCAGCCCGTCGGGGGATGGCTCCGGGTGCACGCAAGATGCGCGTCCTTCGCTTGGGGCGGCAGGAGAATGGGGAGCGGCTCGTGTCTCGCGGTGGCGTGACTGTTTTCCTTCGGGAACTGATGTCAAGCAACTGGAAAAAAAAAACCACGTCTGTTCGTTAAGTCAGGAAATCCATACAGGATGCTGCGGGAGGAAGGATTTGCAAAATTATTATTTTAAAAAAAACCCTTCCTGATATGCAATACTGAGAAGGCAACATTGTGTGCCTGTGTGGTTTGAAAATAGAAGTCCCAACCTTGGACTGGTTCTTTATAACTGATGCAAAGTTTAACCAAAAACCTAAGTATCCGTTAAATATCGATGTAATATGTCTGTTCCTAATACTGCTGCTTTTTGCAGCTCTGATGGTGTTTCCGATTATATTTCATAAAATTCCACAGCGTTGTTTCCAATGCCACAATGACTATGAAGGCCACTGAAGTTAATCTTTTTCAAGTTTGTGTTTTATTTTATTTTTTCCATTTCTTTTGACTTCAGCTCTGGTATCCCCTGGAATTTCAGTGTCAATGATCTAGGCATTTCTTTGTTCCCTCACTGTTATGTCTGGTGTATTATGCTCATAGTGTCTGTTGGATTGAATCCAGAAATCCCACTACTAGTTCTTAACTTGGCTGTTTTCTGATACTTTATTTCGTTTTTACAAATTTCTGCAGGCTTGTGATGAGATTTTCTTTTATATTGAAGTTACCTGCTCCTAATATTCTAGGGTATTTATAATTGTCTTCACTTGATAATGACTTTATGAAATCACCCTTTTAGGAACAACAGTGTGATGTGGCTGCAAAAAAGGCAAATGCTATTGTAGGCAAACTTTAACAAGTTCAGAGGAAGACAGCCAGGATGATTAGCAGGCTGGAAACCAAGCCCTATGATGAAAGACAGAAAGAACTTGGCAGTCCAGAAAAGAAGACTGAGGGGGAATGTATGATAGTACTTCTCAAATACCTGAAAGGTAGCCATACAGAGTAGAGGCAGGATCTGTTCTTGATCAACCCAGAGTGCAGGACACAAAATACTGTAATAGGCTCAAGTTACAGGATGCCAGATTTAGGAAGAATATCAAGAAAAAATTCTGAACTGTTAGAGGAGTATGTTAAGGGAATGAATTACCTGCAGAGGTGTTGAGTGTTCCAACACTGGAAGCATTCAAGAGAAAATTAGATTGGATCTAGTCAAGACTGCCGGCAGATATTCTAGGCAGGGGACCAATTCTGTTAATTATAGTATGAATTGTTAATCTGATTGTTGATTTAGCTGGAGCGTATTTAAAGAAATAACCAGTTTAGGAGTGGGAAACATGTCCTCTTAGTGAAACCACAAACCAGTAGGCATATCTGGTCTGGGTTGAGGCGGCATAGCTGGTCAACCCAGGCCAGATATACAGACTCCTCTACCTGTTATTTAGTATGTTTGTTGTTCTCATTGTTCACATTGAAGAACAATGCAATACTGTCAAGATAAAACAACTTATTGTTTTATCTTGGGGTTTTTTTTTTGGTGATTTTATAATAATAAATATTGACCCTACAGCATCTTTACTTTTCTGGATGGCCCATTAGAAGTTATTTAGTATGTTTGTTGTTCTCACATTGAAGAACAATGCAATACTGTCAAAATTCTCCTCTGAAAGCTATTGTTTTCCTAAACATAACTTATCATTTTGGAACTGCACATCAGCTTTGGTTTATCAAGTGTGCAGAGCAGTCATACTAATTGGTATGGTGTTATTCCTAATCCTTATCACAACGAAGGAAGCTTGCAGTACTACAGTGGATAACATACAGAGTAGATCCTCACTTTCAGATACAGTGGACCCTCGTATAATAAATGGTTTGTATAACATAAAATCTGTACAACAACAAAAATTCCGGAGACAGGAGAACTTTGCTTAACAGAATTGCCTATGGGGCGAATCTGTACAACATAAAAATAGTCATGATTAGGGATTACTCTGTTTTCAATGCATTCCAATGGGAAATTTGTATAAAGGAAAATTTGCTTAACATAATTTCATTTGGAACGAATTAATTCCTTTATACAAAGTACCACTGTACTTATTCTGCCTATGAAGACCAGAGACAATGGCAAAGCTGTAGTTAATTTCCGGAGAGAGAATCAGCACTTGTAAGCATACTTCAGTAGATGAGGACAAAGAGATACGGGCTACCTTATGCAGGGCTGGCATTGCCATTAGGAAGGGGCCTACTTCGGCTATCCTGAAAGGGCAGCAAATGCTTATTTAAACAAAGTACTTATCTAATACATTGTTCTTTATTTACTGCCAGGATCCAAAGAAGTATTTGTGGTTTCTTTCTTTTCTTATGATTTTGCTTCCTGTGTCACAGTAACTTGGCTTGTTTTAGTTGCTGTGTAAATTGAATCTAAAGTGTGGGGCATTTGCAGCTCTACATCAGGGGAAAATGTTGTGGACTCTCCTGATCTTATCTTGCCTAAGGATAATCTCTCTTAAGAGATTCAAGAGCCTTGGTTTAATGCTGCATGTGAGATACCTTGCCTCTTTCTGTGCTGCAGTTGTCATTTCCATTTCACTTTCCAGGGCTAGTTTCTATTAACCCGACCTGATTCTTTTAAGGTAGTTATCGATTACTATTTTAAGAATTAGTGGAGTGACATTTGGAAGTTAAAGGGGTAGATGATTTGCATTTACATTCCCAAAGAAAGAAATATGGCCAACCTGAGTCCATGCATTCTTGCCGAGATATTTTTGTTATTGAGCTCACTGGGAATTATTCAAAAGTCAGTGTGTAGAAAATTGCAGTGTCCCATACTGTGCATTTTGGAACAAGCATCATCCATATATCCACCACCATTTGGAGGTCCCCTATAAGGAGAGAAGAGACAGAAGCACAGGAAATGCTGCCCCCCCAGATTGCAACTATTTAGTAGCTAATAATATAATAAGTATGGCATGCCATAAAGTCAATTTTAAGTTGTGGTTACCCTTTCAGTTTTCTTCTAGTTGTAGAGTACTTCAAAGTGTTTTACGATGCCTTTCTTCAGGGGCTGCTCTGGAACCATATTGCTTGTACAGGACCACAAAGTCAGGGTTTTCCAACAAGGCACAGTGCGGAATTGAACCTCTGACCTGGTGTGCCATCTCCACCTAGCGAAATTGTAATCAGTTCTTTCCCCCAGCAAGTGCATAACTGCATTAAATTATAATTGTGACTTAATCAGGGACAATTCCACTCCTTCTACAGCAACATTTAAATCCCTTATTTGATTTTTAGTTATTGGGTTGTGGTTTCACTGAGTGGTGGCGGAGAAGGATATTGTGCTGTGTTTTGGGTGTGGAAGCGATGGTGAGGTGGGTGGGAGGATAATGTGTTTTGTTTCTTAGGCTGGTGGCTTATAATAGCCATTCTCAACCCTTTTTTTTCAGGGGCGATGACTGTTTTGAGAACTCTTCTCAGGTTCTAGGGACCCCCTGTCAAACACAGAGGAGTGGAAAATCATTTTCTCACATTTTTCAGTCTCTGCCTCCCTTTACATTTGCCAGCCTCTCCCTGCCTCCTGAGGCCATGTGGGCTTCCTTGAGAATGGGTTATAACATTCAGTCATGTTTTTAAAGTAAGAAAAAGCAGCCACTTTACTTTTTTTTTTTAGAATCAAGGGGAAAAGGTACTTTTTTTTAAAAAAAATGCAATTATAATGGTAACTACAGCTGGTGTCTCAAAGCTGCAGCTGTAAGCAATCAATTATAAATGTAACTTTCTAAGGCCTGTGCTAAAGACATAAAGAAGTCAAGGATGTGTTTTTTTTTCTCCATCTCATTTTAAAATCTATTAGCCAATATAGGAGTCTTGTAAGGAGCAGGTTGTCAGGTATTTTACATTGCCCCAGACCAATGTTGGCAATTCAGAATTAGCTTAAATTTAACTTTAGCCACATGGTATCTATTGGGCAAACAGAGTTGCTGTGCTCCGATGGTATTAATTCCAAAATTGGCTCAATCTTATATTAGGATTATAATTGCCTTTTTGTTTGCTTCTTTGTTTAAGACCCATTTTATTTGCCAGGACTGCCTCATCTCACCTGTCTTTCCGAAAACAGGCAAATACCTTTCTCTTCAGGCAAGTGATGGACTACCTATTATGGGACTTTTAAATGAATCTACCATACATGACTACACAGACTTTGTGTTTATAAGTTTGAGTTTATACCTCTCCTTGTATGATTGCACTGACAGTATGCTTTCAATGTTATTTTCCATCCCTCTTAACTATAGTTGGTCTGCCTTACACGATTACATTGACTGCATTCATAAATACACTTGTGTTTTCAGTGTTAGTTCCATCCCCCATAATGGAACTTTTATTGATTTCTTTACTACTCGCATTCTCTATTAGCTTTAATGTTGCCACAATGCTGTAAGATGCCCCTCAATTCCCTGTTCTTAAACTTGAAAGCAGCAGTATTATTAGGAGCTGTATATTGTCCCTCACTATTGTAAGCCATCTTGGGTCCTTTTCCAAGGAGAAAGGTGGGGTAAAAAGGCTCAGAAATAAATAAATGAATAAATAAATAGAACACAGCTGCAGCTTACGTGACATTCTCAACTCATGCCTGCAACAAAAAGTTAACCAAGCCAGCCTGAAATCATTTGTTATTGTTACATGTTGTCAAGTCATTTTAACATACCTTGAGAGGTTTTTCCAGTTATGTGCAGTGTTCCAGGAGTAGCTTACTATTGCTACTCTCCATGTTGTCATAGCTTGGAGTATTTCTGTGAAAGGATTCTTATATCTGTTGTAGCAAATGTCAAAATGCTGCAGTCCTGGCAGTTAAGGTTCAGCCATAGATCGAAAGGCATTTTTCTAAAAGAGAAAATAAGAATACTGGACTCTTTGCAAAATCTTATGTTTGATCTACAAATTACAGGCACCCATAGCTAACAAGGATGTGAGACAGTATAAACTATGCTGTCATCATTGTCTCTTGGTAGAAAATATACTGGAATATTTTAGGTATTTGTTTATAGTGCAAGCTTGTTATGTGATAAACTTGTATGAATAGTTAGGATGCTGATATGACAAGTTAATACAGTATGATTACAGTGGACCCTCTTATAGCAAATGGTTTGTATAACATAAAATCTGTACAACATAAAACATTCCAGAGGTAGGAGAAATTTGCTTAACAGAATTGACTATGGGGCAAATCCGTACAACATAAAAATGGTCATGATTAAGGATTACTCTGTTTTCAATGCATTCCTATTGGAAATTTGTATAAAGGAAAATTTGCTTAACATAATTTCATTTTGAACGAATTAATTCCTTTATACAAGGTACCACTGTATTTTAACTTGCAATTCACCATATATGGGTGATACCATGAGAAATCAGGCTCCAAAATATTTATTCTATTTAGATTAATTATAGGAACTTGAATACATTAAGAGTGTAAATTAACTTGAAGTATATGACTCCAGGAAGTGCAGAACACCTGGATGGGAGGATTACCGCCAGGGTAAGCTGTGCCTGAGGGACAGGCGATTGTCCCATTGTTTAGAGTTCCACATTCCCTGTCTCAGCCAGACTGGGCCCAGTTGAACAATAGGACACCAATCTATGGAACATTTACTCAAGGAGTAAACCATCAAGAGCTTAGTGGCACAGGAAATTGGATCACCAGGACAATTGTGAATAATCACCCACCAATGCAGATTGAGGGAAACCTTGAACTGGTTTCTTATGTATAAAAACTGATGTTGAACAAATGATCAGGGCTCACTCACACCATCCAGGGTGAGACCACTGACTGTTATTTGGCTTGGCTTCAATAAATCAGACTTAAACAGTTCAGTGTTTGTGCTTCCTTATTTTATTTCAATTTAATTATTGGACACTGTTTCCAAGCCAAGCATGGACTCAAAAATAATCTGTAAAAACTGGGAACATGGGCTTGCTAGCTTATTTATTTATTCATTATTGCACTTGTTAACCGCACCAACTTTTCCACGGGGAACTATGGGCGGTGAACAAACATATGAATGAGGAGATACAGAAATACAAAACCAATAAAAACATTAAAACCACCTCAATATAAATACAAACAACCATAAATACATCCAGCAAGGCAAGAGGGAGGGCAAACAGTTGGACAATAAACATAAATTAGCGGTCACCAAAATGGTCTTTAAAAAGCTATGTTTTTAAGGCTTTCCTGAAAGCTGGCAAAGACTCCTCTAGCTAAATCTCGCTTGGTAGTTTGTTCCAAAGCACTGGGCCGCCCACCAAGAAAACATGACTACAGGTAGAAACCCTGTGGGGCCCCCTAGGGGTGGCCACCCAGAGCGAGAGGGCTAGCAATGCTCTGGTGGAATGGGATGAACCTGACCTTTGGGAGATACGCTCCACCAGATACTCAGGTCCCAAAGCCATGGAGGGTTTTGTAAACCAAAATCAATACCTTGAACCTTATCCACGAGGTAACAAGCAGCCAATGCAGACGAGCCAGGATAGGGGTGATATGGTCATACCTGCCCACACCAACTACCAGCCTGGCCACCACATTCTGCACCCACTGCAGTTGCCAAACAATCACTTTATTTATTTATTTAATTTATTTATACATACTGTTTCTTGAAAAATCCAAGTTGGTTTGCAGTATTTAAATAAAGATAAAAGCCAATGAATAAATTATTGCAATATTTTAAAAATGTCAAACAACTATCAGAACAGTATAAGAAAGACAGATTAAACACTGAATAAAATGCTCCCTTTAAAATCCCCTTGGTCAAGTAGAAAAGTTTGGGATTCCCCTTGGTCAAGTAGAAAAGTTTGGGATTGGCATAATAATTATCGCTTGATAGCATTATAATAAGAAAGTGCCTTGCTGCCTACATGACTATAATATGACATAATTGATACCTTATAAAGATGATTGCTTATCATGAATCAGGACTTAAGAATTTATAAATGGGATCTATAGGTCTGCACATTTGCAAAGTTGTTCTCGGCAAGAGTAAAATCCAGTTGCTAATCCCAAGCAGTGCAGATTCTGCAGCCAGTTACCTAAACCCTAGTGTGGACGTGGACTTCTAGCCAACTTGTTTTGTGAGTTTTGACATTTTGTGTGTACAGTATGTGGTCTATGGGATCCCAGAATGAATCAACCTAGTTTCCTTTATTTCTTATGGGGAAATTTGCTTTGATATATGAGTGCTTTGGTTTGCAAGCATGTTTCCAGAACAAATTCTGCTCGTAAACCGAGGTATTACTGTACATATGCTATGACCAGTGAAGCAAGCCGTGATATAACCAGAATGACTGAATTGTGTAATATTTGTGGGGTGTATATGCCTTTTCTATAAAAAGAGCCTCTGATGCTGGCAGCGTATCTGTAATGGAGATTGCCAAGTTAGCATTTCACAAAGTGGCCTGATGGTCCTTTTCATACATGTTTGATAGACAGGACAATCATAGTGTGAAGTGGGAGCCTTCTGACTTTGGATATCTCAAATATCTCCTAAGAACAGGAGTGAAGGAAGACTGGCATGTTTTCCATACATATATTTGTTTCTGCCCTTTCTTTCCTATTGCAAGTAAGGGGTGTTAAAATCCTTTCCCATATTTGGAATGTGCTGGCAAACTTTGGATAGTACATCTCTTTCCTTTCCTTGGTCTTCTCTCCTGTGATGGTAGCTCTCCAGGTGGGAAGTAGATTGGCCATTGCTTCAACGCTAAAAATGGGGGGCAAACATTGCTAAAAAGGAGGACATAGAGGAACACCATAAGGGAGAACATTCTTCACAAAAATGACATGTGGTAATTTAAACTGATATGTGCAAACATAATCACAGTGAGACATTATTACTACATTTTAAGTGGAAAACCAGATGCTACTGTAACAATGATTTCTTTAGTGTTGAAGAATTGGGAACTTGGTAATTTCTGTAACAACAGGCACCAGGAATTTAAAATATCTTTTAAATCAAAACAAGTACATACCTTAACAGCATGACATCCTGGTTTGTAAAATACGGTGTTGCTAATAACAGACAAAAGTTATTTTTAATACTATTAAAACTGATTTGCCTTTTATTACATTTGTCTGCAGTTGCTCCAAATTATAAAAGGTACCATAACTTCCAAAATATACACCTAAGGTACACCTGTAATGGGTTTCTCCCTAGTATAAGATTCCAAGCTACTGAAAGATCAATATAGCAGTGAAACAAATGCATTTAGCAGCTTGATCCAACCACTGCACTCTTCCCCCCCATTAAGAGCCAGTCTTAACAGATCCTGTTGCAACTACTAGAGTCGCAGTTAATAGGTACTTGGCTTTTGTAGAAACCATAAAAGCTGGAATAAATGACAAAATATGTCCTATTAAGTCAAGCATTATGCACACATAAGTTACTCATTTTGGTTCTTTATTAAACAAATGAGCAAACCTATGCTATTTCTATATACTGTACATAACTGTAAATGATACGGATGCATTTCATCCATATATAACCCTGGTGGAGTCTGTGGTTCAGTTCAGTGAGTGGGAAAAATCTTAGGAAGGGGTAGATTCAAGATTTCAGTTAAGAAAAGGGACAACTAGAAAGGCAGGAGCTGCTGCTTCCTGAAATACTAGTTTGCTCCAACCAGAATGTTTATTGCTGCTGTTGCTGAAGTGGGTTGATCTTTGGGGTTCCCCATTAATATATGCAAACAAAGGAAACCACATTTCTAGGAAATATTTCCGAAGCTCTAAATATCTGACTGAGATCAATTCTTTGCATTCCTTAATGCAATACATTCTGTATCCCCTTTCACATGTTAATTGTGTGATGAGGTTTCTTCAAACATAAAGGTCATCAAGGTTATATTGCCAATCTTGTTTCCAGTATCACAGAGTATCCTTGACATTACCCTGATATCCACCCTCTATTATCCACACATGGCCGTCTGCATAGGTTTCCATGTGAACAGTCAACACTTTTTTTAGTAAGTCAAGCAGATTCTTTATCTACAACACACTGATTTATTTAAATGTATGCAAAATGCTAGTACTTTATGCTCCAAACATATAGCATGAATGCTGTTTGTGCAAATGAACATGATGGAGAAAAATCAACACATGCTAAGTCACATCAGAAGCAAAAGATTGTGCATTAGGGAAACTGATTCATACAGTTGTTTGCATTTGGCCTTGAATATTGGTGCTCCACCCCTGGGATGACAGGTCCTAGTGTGTTGTTGCGGTCTGAGTGACCTGTGTAACTTTTGAACTTGATCTCTTGCCAGCTGTGCATTGCATGGTGAGTGTGGAAGGACAATGAGAGCTGAAGCCCCAAAAACATTTGCGGCCAAAAGTCCCCTTGCTGAGTAGGTTCATGTGCTAAGATGGCTTGCTTAAGTGTACAATCTGAACAACTTCTTGGATTTTATTATTTAAATATCACAGCTTCTGAAGCTAAAGACTCTACAGTCCTAGTACACGTCTTATTCAGACCCTTGTGTGAATTTTGAGGCTGCTTGTAACAAGTACCTACAGAATATTGATGGTGCTCAGTTTTTCTGTTGCACTGAGTACACTGAATGATATAAAATTTATACTTTTATACATAAATCCCATATTAGATTATGATATCCATGGTCAAATTCATTAGGGCAGCCAGAATATACTTCCATTTTTTTCCAAATTATGTATGCCAATAAAGGCTGATTGATTGATTCCATTAAGGCTTTATCATGATCTCGCCTTCCCATTTTGTCCGTGTTGTTTCTGAAGTAATATCATACCTTTTCCAGCAGTAATTAGATGGTCATTAGCAATTTTTACAATACTTCCCACTCATACACATTAATTTCCTCCAATTCTGTGTCTTGCAAAATGTGCTATAGTCCTGCTTTTGGAATTGTCCAAATGGTTACTGCTATTGTCTTATCTCCCAATCACATATAGTAATTAGCACATTAAACAACCCTCTTCCTACCAAGTGTGAATAATTATTATAATGTTTAAAAAAATCAGTGCACTGTTACCAACTTGCAGGGATTAAGTTATCTCCCTCAGGAGTCATGTTTAATTAAAGAATTTAACTTATATGCCACATGTGCTGTAGACTGATAAGGGAAGGTGAAGCTAAAATTACATGTTTTATATTCAAAGACCCCTGAGCTATGCCCTGAAATGAGGGAGCCTGAACATAAATGAAGAAGTTTAATATCTTCTGCAATAGAGTGTTTAATAGAGTCCGCCATGGGAAATAGATGAATGGTTTATAGGGCAGCTCCCCCATGCTCTTTGTAGCTAGACAGCTGCTTCTCCTTAAAGTATTTGGATGAGAAAAAGCATTAGGTTATGAACAATGGCAAGCCAACAATTCAGCTTTAGGTCCAGGAAGATTCTCCCTCTTGGATGCCTAAAGTAAGGTGATCCGTGCCTTTAAATGTGTCAGAAAATCTCAAAGCATTACCCCTGGGAGATTAGTCTCTGTCATGACTTCTAGACTTCTGGTAGGGTAAGCCATAGTGGAATGGCAGTGGGGTAAGGTAAAATCTGAGGAAGTGGATGTGATGTACACGCCCACACTTTTATTATGTCTACTGTCACCACTCGTTTCCTGGATACCTTTATTTATTTTAATAAGAGAGTCTGACAGCAAGGTACATATTTCCAAAATAAAATATGTAATGTTTATTGATCTACAATTGGATCTTCAATAGTATTTATATAGCGATGACCGATTAACTTCTATGCTTTAATAAAATGTAGTTCACAATACTTTTTTTTATTCACACAGTTACTTTTGTTTGTATTTATATATCAAGCTCTGTCCCAGATGCAAACCAGCCTCAAGATTTCACTCCTGACTGACTGTTAAATAACTATCTTGGATATTAATTACTTTAGGACTCTCTGGCTTCTCCCTTTTTACCACAAGGTCATTTGCATTTAGACACTGTAGCCACACACTGATTCACTGATTGGCTACTCTAAACACACATATAAATATTCATAAATAATATTACATATTTATAAGCAACCCTGTTCGTCACAGTGGGGTAAGGTAAAAATCACATTGTTCAGAAATTAATGAACCTGCCAGCTGAAGTGAAAGGCAGGAGGAAAAGAGGAAGATCAAACATGAGGTAGATTGACTCAATAAAGGAAGACAATATGGCTTTTAGTCTGCAAAACCTGAGCACAACCAACTCACTTATGGTTCTATAAGATACTTGTTTCTTTTCTTTGCAAAAACAAAACAAAACAAAAACAAACAAAAAGCAAAGCGGAGGGGTGTTTTGGAAAGACGGAGGGCAGTGAAAGAGCTGCTGGAAAGGAAAGAGAACTGGGTGTGGCTGTGGCTGTGTGGAGGATAACCTAAACTGAGGGCAGTGAATGAGCTGCTGGAAAGGAAGGAAATCTCAGTGGGTCAGGGACTCAGTTCAGCTCATTCACCGTCAGTTTGAGTCCCTCCCCCTCACTGTTTCCATTCCTTTCCAGCAGGATTTGTTCATTTTGTTAATTTGTGGCTCAAAATATAGGGTGGGGCATCTTGTACATGACAGCATCTTATAGATGGAAAAATACAGTATTTCAAAGTGAAAATAAAATACTGCATAACTCGTTTGTACATTATATTGCTGCCCTTCGAAGTCAGTAATATAAGACCTTCATAATCTAATAAAAAGACTAAAGTGTAAACAAATGTTTGGAGTCCTCTTGGTATTTGCATATATTGCTGCAGTTAATTGTGGGTAATTTATAGGCTGCCAGAGTACATATTGATTGTATGGTTGGGTGCATGACCAGGCACCTTGTCAATTAGCCACTATTAACAGCAGCAAAGTATGCAGTCTTACACCAACACCTGTAGGATTCAAGCCAATGCATTAAAGCTGTATTTATAGACATAAATAGGAAGAAACAATGCTGCGGCTAAATCCTTTACTGCTAAACAAGGAAGATCAGGTCACTGTACACTAGGATGTCAAGTATTTTCTTCATACTGTAACACTGGTGTGCAATAGTCCCTTTAACTGTAAGTCCCCCTGTGCAGGAGCCTTTCTCTATGCGAGTGGGGGTGGGTGACACTTCATTCAAAATAGGAAATAATCAAACCAGTTGCCAGCTGCCAGCTGCCCATGTGCAGCCCCAATGGAACTCTGGGTATGCACACATCTCTTTTTTTAACAAACAAACAAAAAAAAACCTTGTTTACCTGTCAATCTACAACTTTTAAAATGTAGTCAAAATGATTTCTTGTTTCTTGTACTGATTAATGTTGGCTCTGGATGGGGAAACCAATGTTGATGCCATAGGACAAATACAGTGTACAGCTGACACATCTGTATCATTCACTGTCTCTCAGTTGAATGTCTATTTAACTGTTTCTTAGTGGAATCTGCCTGCCCTGTTATGGCTGTATCTTGCCTTTAAAAACATAATTTTTCAGGCATCTGATCTCTCCCAGCCAAACCCTATTGATTCCTTTCCATGAAATTCAAAGGAGCAACTGTGAAATTAACAAGTATCTTCGGTGTTTCCAACATAATGCCCCTGACTCCTCCTAAATGGTTGACACTTGTACCCATTTTAGTATGAAATAGCATTATTTGAGAAATATGTTTGAATTATGTAACCCTAATCTATGTGTGAAGTCCACTAGCACAAACATAATTATAAATGCTTGCATTTCAGGATCTAGGTGCTTATTATGTTTCTACAAAAATGGAAAGACAAATACATATAATCTAATATAAAAAGCATGGGACGTGTTATGTTTCATCTGATTTTTATGCTGAGAGTTAAGTATGCACTTACAAATTCTTCTGGTTTGGCTACATTGGGACAGAGAAGTGCTTTCACCTCCTTGGATCATGCTAATGGACCAAGTCATACCAATCTTAAATTCTCCATATAGAAGGTCAAATTGGGTGGGGGCAAGGGAAGAATCCTACTGCTGTTTCAGGAAGAATAATGGAGAAAGCACTAGCATTTTGCCTTTTCCATAACCCCAGAGCAACCAGGGCAGAGCTGAGGACTTGAATCCATGTCTCGGGTCCTAGTCCACTATCTTATCCCCTACATCACACTAGGTAGCTCACTCAATATGTGAACTTTATGACATTACCTTTATAATGTTTCTGCCTAACTGTTTGGTAGTATGAACGTGTGTTAAAAAACAAACAAACCTCCAAGCCAAACATTAGTATGTTCAAAACACTCTTCTGAAAAGCAAAGTCCACTTTTTCACTTATTTTACTTTAAAATGCTTACGCTAGTTGGTGCAGATACATAACTCAAGATGTGTGTGTTATTATGACTACCAAAGCTGCTTCATAAGAAAACTAGTTTAAGTGGCTTTCCAAGTACAATAAATTATATAATATAGGGTTGTGTTTTATTGTAAGGAATGCAAAATGCAGACATACACCCTCTGCTGTTTATTTTTTTAAAAAGACTAGGCAAAACCATTAAAAATAAACAACAAAATGATGTACAGGTGGTATTTAACTCTAGAAAAACTGTCCAAAATGTATAAGATTATTCCTAATAGGTGTTTGAAATGCCTTCTACCACATGTAGTGGATGTGTGGACTGGCAGCCAAATTTTGGAAACAAATCTACTCAAAGATGCACGAGATATTGAATATTAATTTGCACTTTAAACCAGACAGACAAAGTATAACCAGCAGAAGATTGGCTACTTAAGGTGTTGGAACTGGCTGAAATGGCGAAATTGTCACCATTAATTGAGGATAGATTAATGACCAACTTTAGAAATGTTTGGAAACCTCTCCTAGATTTTTTGTTTAAAAAAGAAAAGGACAAGAGTTATTCAAAAGGATATTTTGGACTCTGAAATGAGGTAGATCTTTCGGGATCTGATTTGGAACTCCTCTTTATGGACTACTGAAAGAAAATCTGATAAATCACTGTAACTGTGAGTGAGGCAACAGGTGATGGAAAGTTCCAAAGCATTTATTTGTTAAAAATTGTATTCAACTGATTTGCTTCCAGATGAACCTCTTCCCCAATGCAGCCCCTGTATATAAGAAACCAATAAATATATATCTATATATTTGGACACATCTTGTGTGCTGATGAGGAAACCCTGGCCAAAAAAGGGTCTCACTCTGGAGGTCAGCAGATTCTGATCCAGATGACAACAAAAACAGTACAGGATGAACACTCCTGATGGTGACATGCAGTTGCCTCAGGTTCACCTGGACCAAGCTTGTGATTGTGCAAAGTGGAAGGCAAAAACCAGAACAGAGGCCACAGCCACTAAATAGGACAGACCCTAAGAAAAAGAAGAAAGAAGAAGTCTTGGAAGATTTCATTTATTGTGATAATCCTTAAACTAAACCAAGAAAAAATCCTGAGGAGGTGGTATCATAGTTAGTCAAGATGCAAAGTTGTTTGCCGCAGTTCTAGCTGCAAGACTTAAATGTATTGTACCTTAGTATGTAGCTGCCTAGATGCCCTAAGCACATCCGATCTCGCTTGATTTCGGAAGTTAAGCAGAGTCGGCCCTGGTTAGTACTTGGATGGGAGACCACCAGAGAATACCAAGTGCTGTAGGCGCCTGGAGTAGGAACTGGCAAGCCACTTCAGTACTCCTGCCAAGAAAACTCCATGGACATGGAGTCACAAAGAGTCAGTCATGACTGTAACGACACAACACACACACACACACACACACACACACACACACACACACACACACACCTTAATATGTATCATTGGATCTAGTGTGCTCTAAGCCCAGCAGACAAGCAGCAAGTGCAATTGAATGGATGATTAGTATTTGTTGTGACTTCTTTGGGCTGTTTGTCTGTGTTCTGGAAGTTTTTCTTCCTGCCATTTTGCGAGACTCTGTGGCCAGCATTCTCAGAGGGCAAGGAGGTCAGGTAAGGAATTCCCTGAGTTCCTTTCCCTCTGAAGATGCTGGCCACAGAGTCTGGTGAAACATCATGAAGAAAAACTTCCAGAACACAGTTAAACAGCCTGAAAAACTCACAACAGGTATCAGATCCCTGCTATGAAAGCCTTCTAGAACACAATGCTTAATATTGTCCACTAAGGAAAGATCCGTGACCCTGCATTGTTTAGCTGCATGTGAAGTTTTTGACAGTTCAGAAAACTTTCTTGGAACAATTATTGATTAATATGAATATGGGTAGAGGTGGGCATGAATCAGAAAACCCATGGCTTGAGTTCATCTTGTTTGGGCTCACCCTTGGTTCGGTTCGTGTTTGGGTTCGTACGAATTAAAAAAAATTCATATGAACCCAAACCGATCCAAACTGGTTCGGGTTCTTACCAGCGCCGGCGTATCAACCAACCAACCAATCATACATACATACAAACAAACAAACATTTCAGGAAATGTTATGGAAAGGACCATTAAACTCCTGCATAGGTGGTATTTTACAACTATAAAATTAGCTAACCTTTTTACAAAAGCAAAGCAAAACAAAGCCAACTGTTCTGCTTATATACCACCCCATGTGCTTAAAACACTCTCTGGGTGGTTTACAATTTACTTATGCAGGCTACATATTTCTCCTGCCTCGCCCCTAGTGAGCTTGGTACTCATTTTATTGACCTTGGTAGAACAGATGGCTGAGTCAACCATGAGCCAGCTACCTGGGATTGAACCCTAGGTAGTAAGCAGAGTTTTGACTACAGTGCAGTCATTTAACCACTGCACCACGAGGCTCTAGAATGTTGGGAGGGATATGGATAAAGAGGTGCATATATACTTGATGGCCTTTTTGTCATTTAGTAGCAAATTTTTGGGAAGATGTTAGACAAAAACTATGTAAAATAATAAAATTTCACTATGTTTTGACACGAGAAGTAGTACTTTTAAATATGTTTGTACATGAAAGCAAGACTGTCCCACATGATCTGATTTTCTTTCTTTTTGACAGCTACTAGAATGAATATCACCAAAATATGGGAATGCAACATTGTTTAGTAATGTTTAGTCTGAAAGAGTATGGAGACCTTGCTGAAAAGTTAACACCTTAAATAAGAGTAGGAAGAACCTCAATATATTGTACACTGACAAATACATATAGTAAATTGCTTTTTGTAGCAGTTTGTAGACAGGAATGCCAACTTAAGGGTGAAACCACCAGCAGTGTACCTGGGTATTTGGCAGGGTTAAAGCTGATTAAATGAAATCTGATATTAATTATTAAGTAATAACATTAATGAGGTGAGGATTTGGAGTTTTGAAGCTAAACTTGTGTTTGAATGGTGTTGTAGTTTTCAAATAGGCTTATTGTGTGTAGAGTGCTATGTATATTTGTATGTGTATTTTATTTTTTAATCAGTGGGTACCTAAGGCCTTTCTCTTTCTGGAAGCAGATTTTCAGAATCATAGCATCAATGTGAGTTTGGAAGCCAATAGCTGAGTTTATTTAGTCTTGCTGGCGTCAGGATTGTCTGTTCCTGATTTATTGATTTTGTTTTTTGTTTCATTCGATGCGGTTTACAATATAAAACCATAAATGAATAATTAACATAACTCACAGAGTGAAACAAAAAACAAAACCAATAAAATCATTAACAAACAAAAAAGGCAAGAAAAAAGTTGACAGTCAAACAATGGTGAAGTGAGTACGCTCTAGTCAGAGAGATACAATGATTTAAAACAAAGCATAGGCAAAGTAAATCAAAGCAGATTTTATGTAACCCTCTAGACAGCAAACCAGTAGGGAACACTTTGAGCTTCTGACAAGGAGAAACATTTTGAAGCAAAAAATCTGGATAGATATAGGGCACTTCAGTAGGAACGGATGAATGGCAGTTCATCCAAAGAGTCAGGTCTGCCTCTTGGGACCTAAATAGGTCCCAAGTCTGTCTCTGGGAGAGAACTTTCTAAAACTTCTAAGAGCTTTGTGGAGTTCTTTGTTGTTGTTATGTGCCATCCACTCAGAATCAACCTATAGTGGCTCTAATAGGGTTTTCAAAGTAAGTGAGGTATTTAAGGAATGGTTCCCAGATGCCAGCTGAGCTTCCATTAGGTAGTGGGGTTTCAAACTCTGGCCTCCTGAGTCATAGTCTGTCACTCTGTCCACTAGGCCACAGTGGGTACCTCAGGGTTCCTCTACAGAACACAATGAGAAACACAGTCCTTGAGTGCCAGAATACATACTGATGGCATACTAGATAGAAGCCGGCAGGTGGCACTGTTACCCACATTTTGTTTCAGTCTCTGACCAGACAAAATACAAAATACATTCTGCATAAAACCAAAATAAAAGCATATAAAAAGCAATAAAAGCACCACCACTACTACTATTACTACCTACATATAATTACAGCAACCCAGTACTGATTTTCATCAACCAGAATTTTTCCAGTTCAATAACTAAACAGTTTTCTCCTCAGAAACCCAACACTGTTTCATTTTTTAACCAAAGAAACAAAATGTCTGTGAAGATTCTCAGTCATCCAGGTGAGTTTATCTGGAAGTTGAGTCATGGCTACTGGACTTCTGTTAACAGTGAAACGTTTCTATCTCTCAAAAAAGAAGTCCAGTAGCCATGACTCAACTTCCAAAGAAACAAAGATGTTTAAAACTGATTGTTAGGATGAATGGGCATTTAAGCTTGGTCTGTATTTAGCACCTGATGAATGTGAGAATGGAAATGTTCACAAATCTGTCTTCAGATCAAGCCTAACCACATTTGGGACAAAGTGATTTCCAGTGTTTGAGGTTGCTTCTTGGTAAACCTGCATGGGATTGCAACTTCAGCAGGCTTTACATTCAAATCCAAACGCACAGGATTACAGGAAACCAGGAAAAGCCGAAAGCAGCAGGGGAAGAGGAAAACTAAACATTAAGTAGATTGTCTCTATAAAGGAAGCCATGACCATACCTATTATTGACACAGCATTTGGAGGTCACTTATTCATAGGGTTGCCATAAACTGGAAGTGACTAAATGGCCTATAACGAATACTGAGTCAGACCAGTAGTCCATCTAGCTAAGTATTCTCTGCAGGGATTGTGTGTGTGTGTGTGTGTGTGTGTGTGTGTGTGTGTGTGTGTGTGTGTGTGTGTGTGTGTGTGTGTGTG
>JAHTLZ010003399.1:8252664-8268829 GCA_023846285.1 Phrynocephalus versicolor | reverse complement strand
GTGTGTGTGTGTGTGTGTGTGTGTGTGTGTGTGTGTGTGTGTGTGTGATTTATTTATTTATTTAATATATATTCTGTCTTTCTCCTAAAAAAGATCCAAGGTGGCTTTGGGCCCAAGGGCCAGGTTCAGCCCACGTGAATCCCATCCTCAGCTGCACGACCTATCAGGTGCCATAAATCCTCCCGCCCCAGCTTAACTTCTTGAAAATGACTTCATGCAAAAACCATTCATGCAGGGATTAAGATTAGCTCTTTGTCTTTAGTGCACATCAGTGGTAGGGTGTGTGTGTGCTGGGAGCGGCAAAACTGCTAGGAAAGCACATGCAACTACACTTGAGCCATAACTGACAGGCTCTTTTGAATTTCAGGAGGAAGTCTTTCTTGAATCTGCCCGAAATTCTTCCTCTGAACTACCAACATACTCCACTTTATGGAACAGTACAGTGCTTAATTACATGTCCATTCGGTGTCCTAAGAAACTGGAGAAAGAGGAGGGCAAGTCTCATATCTTCCTTTTTTTATCACCACAACAGCCCCATGATGTGGGTTAAGTTGAGGACTTAACCCTGCCACTGTTGAGGATTTCACTTTGGGTTTCATTAATCTAAGTGTGATATCCTACCCACTAAGCAAGTCTCCCCTAATCAATGGGAGTTGTAGCCAAAAACATCTGAAAAAACACACTGTGGGAGGCTGTTCTAAGCAATGTCTGATTGCATCTCCTGAAATTGATTTTTAACCTAACCCACTTAACATCAGTTCACACAAGTGCACAGGACAAATATCTAAATAAGCCTGCAGAAGCACTTAAAGGAATGATATTTTATTGTGTTTGGAAAGCAGAATTCAGCAGAAAAACAGCACCAACTACTACAGGGTCTGAGTGGATCCATGAAATCAAGACTGGATCCTTGTGATTTCATATGATTTTTACATGTGATCCTTGACAGTTCACTGGGATATTATAGATTGCATCTATACCCACAACCTACACTGCAGAAATTATGGATTCTTCTATGCATGGTTCTGCAGGGGTGCAAAAGCAAGGTTTCAAGCCAGGAATCTACATGATTTCCTATTATTTTTAAATGAGATCCTCTCTAAATCACTTTCATTTCATAGGTCCTATTTGTGACGGCAAAGCACGCCACAGAAATCATGGGTCTGTGCGCCCATGGCTGTGCAGTGAAGCAAAAACATGGGTCCAAACCATGGATCCTTAGGGATCCACCTGGTTTTTCTGCTGGATTACCCTCAAACTACTGCCCGAACATTCGAGTTGCACCGAACTTGCATAGTAGCGATTCCCAACCTTGAGCAACCCGGGTGTCCTTGAACTGCAGTTTCCAGTAACCCGGGCCAGCAACGCTGATGCTGAAGGCTCCTGGGAACTGCAGTCCAAGAACACCTGGATCATCCGAGGCTGGGAACCGCTATTGTGCAAGCTCGGTGCAACTCTGACTGTCAGTCATCCGCAACCTCGTCCGTTTTCCCGACCAGGCGCCCGGGCTTCTTCCAAGCAAGGACTATTAGAGAGAATCTCGAGCCCATGCATGTTTTTTCCACTTCGGAACCCCGGCCGGACGTCTCCTCCAATCAGGGCGCCCGGAGGCTCCGTTGCTGGGCGACGCTACAGTTTCGCGCGGATGTTTGCGTCGCCTAGGAGACGAGGACGCTCCGCCTGGGCTGGCCGCTCGGGCAGAAGCGGGCATGGCCGCTGCGATGGGGAGAGACGCGGCGGCGGAGGCGGCTGCAGCCTCCCGGGACGTGGCCGGCGTGCGCTTGAGGCCACCCGAGGTGCGCTTCGTGGACGCTCTCCCCGGCGGTTGCTACCGGGCGCTGCTCAGTATCCAGAACCTGCAGCCGAGCAGCTGCTTCCTTCACTTGGTGCGGCCGCAGCGACCTCAGGTAGGGTGGCAGTAGGGATGGAGCAGTAAGGGCGCCTCCCGCTCCTCCCCTTCTCTCGGGATGCACGAAATCGCCTTGAACACTATCTTGCATGCAAGCATCCCTCCATTCCCAGTAGGCCTGTGTTCCTTCTAGTGAGATTGAGGATAGATCCTGATCCATATTAATAAGCCATGCAAATAAATTCAGCCCCAAGCGGAATCGTACTTAGCAATAAAGATTTTACATGTGCCTCTTTCCACTCTTAGGGAGAAAAGGGGAAGGAAAAAGACCCCAAATGGCAGTTGGAGTGGATTGGCTCCTTGCCCCAAAACAAAACAAAACGAAACAAAACAAAATGAAACAAAACAAAATGAAACAAAAAACCCCACAAAAAACCCAAAAAAACACAAAAAACCCACAAAACACCCAAAACTTGGCTCTCCCTCACTGCATAGCATATTCCCCCCTGTATGCACAGGACTGGTTTTAGTTCTTTCAGATTTGTTTACGGTGAGATATCTGCTAGCCTGTAACTGAAAGTGAAATTGAAAGCTCTAAGTAAAAAAAGAGGGAGTTAAAACAAAAAATTTGAAAGAGTAACCCAAAGGTGTTATGTGTATCATTAGATGGAACATAGTCTAGTGATGCTCCTCTTACTGGGGCAGTGGGGCATCTCTGAACTGAATGGATATAGGTACAGTATACGTTTCTGTGATACAGTTTCTTTAAAATATGTTAACTAATGTTGCAGTGGGTGAAGTATCCCATCAATATTTCGTCTAGTTCTCTGCTTCTGAGGCTGTCATTTATATGCTCTTGCCCTAACATAGTTGCTACCTCCATTCTCCTTTGAAACTAATCAAAAACTTCCAGTTCATAAAAATGTAAACCTTGAAACAAACTCGTTTTCTGATGCGAGACGTTCTCTTTAGCAGTGGTGAGTTGCTGAATATTAGTTTCAGTCAATGTTTGTTGTCAATTATCATTTATTCAATGGGCAGTAAATACAGTACTATCATTTCAAAATGTAGTAGAATTCATTTATTCAATTGAGAATTGAATGTTTTGGTTTATTCATATTTGTTTTGCAGTTCAAACTGATTGTTGAAAATCCGAAGAAGCCTCTTGCTTCTGGTCTTCACCTAACAGCAACCGTGGAATATCACCCAGATACTGAAGAAGACCTTCAGGACAGGATACTTCTTCATGCTGGAAAAGAGATAATTGAGATTCCTGTAATAGGGTATGAGATAGCAACATATAATTTAACTGGTTATCATTTGGTCAAGTCTTTTGGTGGTGAATGATATATTATTTTGAAAATTGCTGCTTTAGAATGTTAGCAAGGCAGAAGTAACATCTTAGTGTTGTTATTTGTGTTTATATACTGCCCCGTAGTGTTAGAACACGATCTGGTCAGTTTGCAACATAATTTTGCAAGGAACACCTTGTACTCATTTTACAGAACCTGGAAGGCTAGAAGGCTAAGTCAACCTTGAGCCAACTACTTGAACCTGTTGTTACTGAACTCAGGTTATGAGTTAGAAGTTTAACTGCAGTGCTGTAGGTTAGTGCTGCGCCATGGGGCAACAGCGTTGAAAAACGAGTAAGTTGGCTGTGATTAGGATAGGGCAACTGGGACTAAGCCCTATGGCACCAAATTCAGCGGTGAGGCCACAGTGATTGCCTTCTCATTTGCTGACCCTCCTCAGAAGTGATGAGCTAAAGACAGTCAGCCCTGCTGTCTGGACTCACCCATTTGCAACTGGAAGTAAAAGGCTGGATGGCACCCTACTCCCAGGTCATGCTCAGCCACCTTTGCTGCAAGCCTGTGGATGCATAATGAAAAGAGCTTTACTCAGAGCATGCCACTGAGAGAAAGGAAAAGGTAGCTGCTGCAATTCTGGTTTTACATGAGCTCTTGCTTTCCAGAGGAGGTCCTGAAAAGCAAGATGTGACTGGAAAGGTGGTTTCTGAGCTCATCTCTTTCAGAGCACAGGTAGCCTCAGAATAAATTGTTCCCATTATAGCTGGCTTCTCATGACCTCCCCTTGAAATGAGCCATCAGAGGAGAACAAGGTGCTCAGAACAAAGTGTTGCCTCGCTTTGTTTCACTTTTCTCTGAATGACTTTGTTATGCAGTTGTTTTCCTAGTGGCTTGGAAAACAATTACCCCAAATTAATTGTATTATTTGGCTTAAATACTGCACACAGTGATCCTTCCAGGATAGAGGTAGTCCTGGGCAACAGGCTCTGGAGCTCTTATCACCACTTTGTGTGCTTCGCTGCCATGATTTCTTCCCTATCAGGCAGCCAAACAATTTCTATAAAAAGGTTTTGTTTTTTGCCCCAATAGAAGTCAAAACATTTAGTCCTTCCTTCACCCCCATTAGCAACTGATGTGGGAATAACTTCTTTCCTTCTTTGTTTTGTTGACTTTTTACAGATAAAGCAAGGCATTGTGTAGACTCTAGAGCAGTGGTGGTGAACCTTTGGCAATGCAGATGTTTTGGACCACAAGTCCCACAGTCCTTTGTCATTGGCAATATAGGCTTGGAATTCTGGGAGTTGTGGTCCAAAACATCTGGAGTGCTGAAGGTTTGCCACCACTGCTCTAAGAGGGTAGCTTTAAATCTATCTACCAGGGTCATCTCCCAAGAGTGCTTCTAGCCCTTCCAAAGCATAATGTGCTCACAATGCCTAGTTACCAGCGTCACCATCATATTCCGAACTATTTACAGTTTTTGAATTATCTTCAGAGGCTGCCCTTCATATAAGGCAGCCTGTCTTGGAGATTGTGCAGCATGGGTCACTGAAGATTGGGCTGTGTATACAGGAAGAGAGGTAGCTGTTGAACCAGCTTAACATGTTCTGTGCTGTTAAAGAAACCTGCATCTCAAAATGATGTTTGTGGTGTATTGTTGTTGGATTACCATTCTGTGATAACCTATTTTAGCAACTAGATCTAGTATATGCAGTACAATAGGCACTGCCTTGCGAATGTCACGATCCTGCAATGTTATCCTGGACTTGTTGAGTAAAATGTACCGTGGTTAAACATTTAAAGTAATCCTGTATTTATTTCCTGAAAAGGAAAGTGTACTGATTTCGGTAGGATTTAATTCTAGGTAAGTGGGTGCAAGAATATAGCCTAATTATTATTGATCCTGATGAGGTACAGCTTTGCCTAGTTCTCACAGTATTGTACCCAGTGTATCTTATGGGTTCATATTATGTTACACTTGTATAATCAATCACATAAATATTGTTTGGACATTTCAATCTGCTTATTATATGCTGAATTGTATTGAATACTCTTAATTCAAGCATAAGTATGGTAGATCTTTTTATTTTCTGATGCAATAAAGAATTTCAAACTAATTAAAATATGGTTGCAGTTCAATGTGATTTGATACAATACAATTAAACTGTTCCTAAGTTACTGTAATTAAAAAAAGAGACACTGACATTTTAATAACCCTCTTCTATCTGTAGATGTTGTTTCTAGATTAGGTTGCATAGTTAGATTGTGTAACTGTTGAAATGATAGGAAAGCTGCTTTACTATTTAGAATATTTATTAAAAATAAAAATAATAAATAAATTACATAAAATTAATTAAAAGCATATTTCTTGCAGATTAATTCCATGCTGCCACTTAGAAATTGAACCTGAGATAAATTTTGGCACTGTGATTGCAAACAGTAAAGTAATTAATGCAGAGATTTTAATTACTAACTATGGATCTTCTCCAGGTAAATATTTTCTGTGGAGTTAACTTTACCAAGTTGATTTTCTGTTCATATACTGGACTGACTTGGACAATCAAAGCCTATTTATTAGGCCATAATATGTATGAAATCTGTGGGTCTCTTTTGCTGTTACTCCTTTCGTCTGCTTGGGTGAAGATGCCAGGCAGACACCCATTATGTGTGGACCAGAAGCCAGTTCTTGATTGAAAAACAAATCAAAACAGGGAGTTAGAAGCCAATACTAAATTACTTAAAGTTTGTTCTCAATCTATAAGAGCAACATATGCTCAGTTGCAGCTTCCTCGTTTGTTTACCACACGTGCAGGTATAGATTGGTACATTTCCAAGAACTGCATACAGATACACGAGTCTCCTGTTTATGCTGCTTTCTGAAGCTGGCATCTGAGGCAATAGCTAGTTTCCAAACAGCCCAGGCAAATCATGGGAGAGGCCCAGTGCTCCTCACAACAGAAGTTGAAGTTGAGGAAAGACATACAGTATCTTCATGAAACATGGACTGTGCATATGCATTCATTCCTATTGCACATATGGTCTGTGTACAAATTTATATGCAAAAGGTGGCATGTTATGTTTAGCATTTTCATACATTGTTCTGTACTTTTATTTTCGGCTTTAACTACTCTGAGTGATTACCACACTATCTACACAGATGTCACGATCGTTTTGTAAATATTTCTCCATGCTCCCTAGTAAACGTGTATGGATGTGTATGTGGCAGAGAATATGTGGATGTGAGTAGATACATCATTGGGCAAAATTCGAACCTCAACTTCTAGATATGGACCGGCATCGTCTTTTGACTTCCACATGCAAGTTGAGACTTAATTTGGGCTTTATGGCCCTGATGATTGACTTTCTTCAGTTACTTGCTTTGGGGATTTTTGAATTACATGCCTTCAAATATGCCCGTCTAGCTCAGCCCTTCTGTTTCCCATCTCTCAGAGGAGATTAGTTTTCATGTCAAAATATTGCATTGCATGTGTTAATTGTATATGACACACATAGCATATTTATATACTTACATATTTTTAGGTACGTTTGACATAAAATATAGAGGAAGTGTCCCCATTGTTATAGTACCAGCTAGTGGAGTGGTGGAACCTCGGTCGAAACAGGTGGTTAAAATGGAGATCTGCACTGATGTACCCAGAGTAATTAATCAACCCGCCATGTAAGTGTAGTGTTTCTATGGTAAAATCTTTTCTTCTTTCAGTTATTTTTTAATTTTACCTTTATGGCAAGTCTTATAAGCCAGCTGATCTTAGCGCGTTTCATGTTTTGCTTGCCTTTTCCAAATCGGGATGTGGTTTTTGTTGCCTGAAGTGAGTGCATTAGATTTTAAAATGTTAACTAGCTGATGATTCATATAGTTCAGTGGCGGGGTTCTTTGCTTCACCAGAGGTTTTGGCTCAGAAGCTTCACTCAGTATGCACTATGATAAGGGAGAGTGTACATTGTTGGCCAAATCATTTGGAGGCCAGAGGTTCCTCATCTTTCATCTCCATGTAATGTAGAAGGGGGGGGGACCCTCTATTGTTAAGGTGGAAATTTTCTTCACTTTTGAGTTTATTATGTCTGTTTAATTGTAAATTGGTTAGAGGAGTAAGTTCACTAATAATATCTCCATCACATGACATTCGTTTAAAAGCAAAAGCAAAGTGTTGTGCTTATATATTACCGCCCCATACCAGTTCAAGTAGTCTCTGGGCGGTTTTCAGTTTTAATTACAGTATGCAGGCTACACATTGCCCCCCCCCCCAAGCAAGCTGGGTACTCATTTTACCAACCTCAGAAGGATGGAAGGCTGAGTGAACCTTGAGCCTGTTACCTGGGATTGAACCTCAGGTCGTGAGCACAGTTTTAGCTGCAGTACAGGCATTTAACAATGACAGTAGGAAGAACCCATATTATCACTGTGACCAATACATTTTTGATATAACCAAATTCTACCAGTGGTATTCTAGGGGAAAAACTTCTATATTTCATATCTGTTGGGGAATGCTAGGAGTAGACAACCTTTATATGTTTTAGACATAAAAATACATCCCATTCATATGTTCAGATGAATTACCAAGTACTGTGTGATTAATACCGGACAGTATCCTCCTGGAGAGCTCCATCAGATTGCAGCTAATTAAAGGTCCTCTGCAATTTTAGGGAGACTTGTATGCAATGAAAGGAAGCCACACACAGCCCCAATTAAAAAAGAGAACTTATTAATTAGCAGGAATCTGCTGCTGCCTTTATTTGCACTGCTCTAGGGGAAGCTCCGTAGGAAGATACCAGCATGCATACTATAACAGAGATCTCATTAATGCATGTTTCTTTCCTTTATTCTTTCTTACATATTGGTTTTATGCAAAGTGTGGAATTGCAAGGGCGGCCCAGTGTGGAGATAATGATCAAAGCGAACATAGTGGAGCAGGTTCTTGAGGTTTTGGGTGTGCCTCATTCAAATACAATACAATGTGTTGATTTTGGATGTGTGTATTATGGTACCTCCAAGACTGAAGAAGTTATTCTTCACAATAAAAGTCCAGAGCCCATGAATTGGGTTGCAGTCCTGCAAGATAACACTGTTGGCATAGAGATGGTAAGGAAACCTTTTTTGTCATTCATTTTGGTTTTGATATGTCCTCATGTGTGTCATGATTGTAGACTAATCTGAGATAGAAATAATGCTTGGAGCTTTTTCTTTGAGCTTCTGTTTTCTGTTGTTATCTGTAGTTCCTGTAAAGTTTGCATCAGGCATGTATAATTCTTGAGATGCCCAGGTGTCTTTTGGTTATAAATCAAGTAATGTACCCAGTTGCACAGTTGAAATCCACTGTACCTCATCTGTTGGGTGTGGTTAGCCATGGAAAGTTTATTAATTTACCAAGTTCCATCTTATACATATGCATATTTTCCAATATTCAGTCATATTCTACTGGGAGCAAGAAGCAGAAGCTTAACTAAAAACTGGTAATACCTTTATATTAAAACACAGACCAAGGTTTAAGTTCAAAATCTGTTGCCTGATCCAGACATTGAGATCCCTAGGGGCTTACGGCTCTTATCCCAATGGTGTCTGGATACTGCAAGATGCCTATGCATCTAGGATACTCCTTGTAGCCTCCTTACTGTTATTTTGTGATATCATGTGGCTGACAACTTATGGCAATGCTGATAAGGCTTTTGAGTTGCACAAGATGTCCAAGGAGTAGTTTATCATTGTCAGTCCTCAGTGAACTTTCATGGCCCAGTTGGGATTTGAACCAGGTCTCTTAAGTCCTAGCCTGACACGTGCTCCTCTCAACTTCCAAATGAGGTATGTATGTACATATTTATTTATTTATTACTTGTTTACTTTCAGGGTACAGATATTCAGAAGAGTACAGACGCTGTTTTAAATGACTTGCATCACACTGATGGACAACCTGGAACAGAGGCTTCGACTCTAATTGCCTGCATTCCAAATGAAGGAACTCTTCAGCCATACCAGAAAACTGTCGTTACTCTTTGCTTTAGTCCAAAGTAAGCAAGCAGTGTAAATGTGACTACAGGGGTCAGTGGAATGAAGGATTATAGAAGTGATGAAAAATGGCCATAAAAATATGCTTCTCATGATTGTATTTATCATCCTCATAAACAGATTTAAAACATAATTGTAAAATGGCTGTTTAAGAAGTAACATCTACTGTATTATTAATAGAGATGAAGTGGTTCATCTTGGTTTGTCAGTGTTAATGAATCATGAATTTCCTCACTGTGCACCAATGAACCACAAATTTGTTTGTTGGTTCTCCCCCCCCCTTAGACAACCCATTTTTTTTCCTAGACAGCCTCTCACCCCTCAGCCTGCCCCCCTTTCCCACTACACCCATCTCTTCCCTTCCTTGTCCTCCTGCCTCCATTGCTGCCATCTCTATGCAGCCACCTATGCTGGCATGGATGCTAGGCTGCAGAATGGCGGGTTCCATTCTAGTAGCCTTGCTTCGGTTCTATCTGCAAAAATACAGTGGGAGGGAATTCCATTCAGGCAGGCAGGTTCGCTCGCCCTGTGTGTCTGCGCCGCACTGGAGATGCATGGGCACAGACACACAGGGCAAGCCACCCAAAGGGAAACTCCCACCCTTGGAAATAAAGTGAGGAATTCCCTTCTGGCAGGCAGGTTTGCTTGCCCTGAGTGTCAGTGCTCCAGTGGACCTGTGGGGCATAAAGACACAGGGCAAGCTGCCTAAATTCTTATATGCTGTCTTTGCAGGCAGCGGGAGGGCAGCGTCCTCTTCTCTTTCTGCCTGCAACCCCCAAGGTACAACTAATCTGTGGCGGCATAAGCAAAGATGAAAGCTTAGCTAAGATGCTAAATTGACAAATATAAAAGTGGTACATTTGCCTCTTCGTGTTAGTAACTACTCAGGTGGTTATTAACAATTTCAGCATTCAAAAAGCTACATGGATTATGAATGAAGCTCCATGTTTGAAGATTAAGTCACCAAAGCCCCACTGATTCAATGGGCCTAGTCTAGTGTGACTTACTACACTAAACAAAAGGATTTCAGCTGCTGCGTGGAAACATTAATTCCAACCCTTTATAACTTTTGATTAGTTCAGCTCACTGCATTGGCTTCCTTAAATGTATAGAATGTTGTATTTTTCTATTTCTATTTTTTGCTGTTTTATTAGTCAGACATAATCAGTTATATATCAATAGCAAAAATGCCCATAGAAAAATATGTTTATTTTATAGGCAGCTGAAAAGGGATAGAGACCCTGAAGGAATGCCACCAAGACAAGATTATGCAGTTTTTCTGACGTTTGAAGTGGCTGGAAGTAAACAAGACTTTTTCAAAGCAGTAACTGGGGACTATGCGTCCATTAATGGTATGCTGTGAGTTATTACAAACTAAATGCACAGAAATGAGAACTGCAATAAGAAATTTCTCTGTTACAAACATCTACGTAATAGGAAAATATTCACCTCTGATTAAATATGAAGGTGTGAAAGATATACCTAGATAATTTTTAGAGATTTTGAAATACTTGAAATCTGTCCCAAAAATGAATGTAATTAGTTCATATTAGTTTTGCAATCTGTAGAGCCTCTTTAAAAGCAAATTTTAATCACAAATGTTCCGTGGCGAGAACTGCTAAAAGATATATTAGAAACCTTACTGTTACAGTTGCACTCAGAATTGTAGTTTATAAGCCAGCATTGTGAGCTATTATACAATCAAAGTTTGGTTTTGGCTTTTGAATCCTGGCTTGTTCGGAGATATTATTAAACTGTTCATGGTTCCATTGTTTATGCACAAGCAATAGAAGCAATGTGAGGACAATGGATTGTAGTTTATTATAATGAATTGCTTCAAGTGATGAATGAATGCAGCAGCTCCCTCTGTTTCATTCCTTTGAGATAACAAAAAGAGCCCAGTTGTTATCCCACAGATATCCTATATACTGAATATCTACTTGGCATCTAATTAATTTCAACATGCACTGCTAACATACCACTGCTAGTATCTGAGTACTTTCTAAGACTTGAGTCATGGCAACTGGACTTCTTTTCTTGTGAGAGCAAAACATTTCTGTCCCACAAGGAAAGAAATCCACTTGCCATGACTCAACTCCCAGATAGCCTCACCTGGATGACTGAGAATCTCCAGACACCTGAGTACTTGTGGTCACACTTAATGTAGTTTCTGGCATATCTCCAGAGCTTGGCATGTTTTCCCCCTACCTTGCTTCAGAGCTCCTACTTTCCAGCTAATCAGGCTAGCGCTCCCATAAGGCTGCTGATTTTGGCCCTCAAATGTAGGGTCTTTCTCTGAGGACATAGGATATCTGTAGGAGCTTTCTTCCATCTGTAAGCATTTGTTGGCTGACCCATACAAATGTAACTGTTTTTCTCAGGATTTAAAGTTTGTACTCCATCATCTTGCAAGAAGAATTGTACCTATTTCTATAAACTGGCCTTTGATGACTTGGCTTATGTGTTTAGTTGGGATTTTAAAGTATTTTGTGGATGAAGAACAATTTAACTAGGTATTTTATGTGCATTTAGAAATGCTTGAAGCCTTCAGGAAGTAGCAAGTTTATGCTAACTAAAGATGGGCTTTTTGTTTTGGAAGTGGACAGTTTCCAAAATGAAACATGGGGGCCCAGCTGGCATTTGGAACTGGAGGATTGAAATTACCTTGCGTTGGGGTCATGCGGAGCTAAACTCCAATGAGGAAGAAGGCTCCGATGTCATCTTTCCTTCTCTCTGGTGCTGACCAATCAGGAGCTGTGCAGGGAAATGCATCATCCCGCCTCCTTGTCTGATTGGCCAGTGCCAGGGAGAAGGAAAGATGATGTTGGAGGCTTCTTCCTCATTGGAGTTTAGCTCCATGTGACCCCAGTGCAAGGCAAGGGATTGGTTGATTTCATTTCTCTGGTTCCGAACACCAACTGTGTTTCATTTTGGAAGCTGACAACTTCCAAAATGAAAACCCCATCACTAATGCTAACATATTATGTGCATACATGATCATTGATTAAAGGTGCAACATGTCTTCATTTACTGCATATACTTATAACATACTACTCTTCCTGCTGTGTATGAACGTGAACATTTCTCTCAATTCCTTTTCCAGCAAACAGCCCTCATCAGGTTGAATTGGGTTTGACAGGCTCAGGTCTTCCAGTTACGCTGACCTTCATCCCAGGACCACTTGTTAATTTTACGGAGTGTTACATTGGCGAGCAGACAGATATTATTTGTACTCTGAAAAATGAATGTGATATACTTCCAGTGTCATATGTTTTTCGTAAGATTGCACATTATTGCATTTGTCCTGAGAAAGGGAAAGTAAAAGCAAGATCTACACAGGTATATTTTAAAACTTCATCTTGCTCATCATGTATTGACTATTTTAGTAGTTGGATGGAAAGTAAACCGATCCAGATTTCATGAATTATATCAAAGACTTTGAGATCATTCTCCTTCAGGAAACCTGGAAAGAAGATCAAATAACTTTGGAAGGGTATAAAACCTTCTTCTTGCCTGCATACGCACGGGGCAGACCAAAAGTTGGATTGGTCTCCCTAGTTTCTGTACAGCTGTACTCAGAATTAATAACTATGACCAATAAACCATCACAATCTATAAGCCACTAAGATTAGTTAAGGAGTTTAGGCATTAATCTTAGTTAATGTCTATATGCCTTCTTGTTCCAATAAATTGTATCATTGTCAGACATGGAAATATTTAACAAAAACAAGGGAAAATCTGGAGAAAAGATTCCCTGAAGCTGAACTGGTCCTTGCTGGGGACTTCAATGCTAGGGTGGGCAATGATGAGGGCATATTTTATAAGGCCCTGCAGGAGGAGGCAGATGAATCTTTACCAATTGTTTGTTCTTATCCTGTGTTCCAAACACAAATTCATTAATGCTGCTGGTATCTTGCTGGCCACATTTAGTGGTTAGTTTAATGGCATCTGGTTAAAACTGATTTCACAGATGCTTCTGAATTCACTACATATCATCACATGGCTGCAGTATAATCAACTATGTATTGGTTACTATGTTGCTAAAGCCCTTTGTAACCAATTTTGCAGGTGACTACACTATTAGTAGTAGAGATGGGCACGACTTAGCGGTATTTTCGTTTTCGTTTTTCGTTTTCGTTACGTAACGAAACGAAAACGAAAAACGGTTCAAAAATGGACCGAAAACGGAAACGAAACGACTAATTTTGAGCCAATTTTCGTTTTTCGTTACTGGAAAAACACATAATGGAGCTAAATGGGGAGAAACGAAAAATTTTTCGTTTTTGTTTTCGTTTTTTCATTTTTGTTATGTAACGAAACGAAAACGAAAAATTTTGAAATTAGCTCACGGAAACGGAAACGAAACGAAACGGACCCTAGCCGAAAACGAAAACGAAAACAAAATTTTTTTTCTGAGTTGTGCCCATCTCTAATTAGTAGAGGTGGGCATGAAACGCCAAAATGGTGTTTCGTGCTTGTTATTTGGGCCCTGGGGCCTGCTTCGGGTTGGTTCCATTTTTCGGGCCCCGGGTTGTTTTCCGTTTATCGTTTTTCAGGGCCCCCTTCCCGCAGGCACTGTGGCCGGCGGCATGCGGGCTGGGAGAGCGTTCCTGCGGCCATGGGGAGCCCTCCCGGGGCTGGGCACCGCCAGCACTGGTGTCAAGCCTGCCGGGAGAGTTGTTAGTTTTCTAATTTATCATTATCTTTTAAATTCTGTATTGTAACTGTGCTGTTTTGTTCTTTTTCTGTATGCCAATAAAGGTTGATGGATTGATTGAATTAGAATGTAAAGCTTCATTTGGTATGCTTCTCTATTTGAAAATTTAAATTTAGAAAATTTCCACTTCTTGAAATAGAACAATAAAAAGTCATTTATTTGAAAACTTGGAGTTTTGCATGTTGGATATTTAGAGAAGCAAGAGGGAATATACAGTACTTGAAAGAATATAGCACTTAATAAGACTTCTCTTTCCTTTCCTCAATTAACTTGATGTTACTGTGGTTTTGTTCACAGGATGTGGTTTTTTCATTTGTTCCACGTCACATAGGAGTCTTCAAAGTGAAGCAGGTGGTAGATATCATTGGTCCACTACCAGAGGAGAACAGTTTATCAGTTCTGAAGATGAAGCCTTTCCATCAAATATATTTACATTTCTCTGGCCTTTGCAAGTCTGTAACCAATAAAGTTGTACTGAAAGTCAACCCTGGTGAGATGTTCAGAAAAATGGGGCTTTTAATTCATTTGTAGCAATATTTCTAGCAAATCTTCTGAGGAAAAATTCAGACAACAAAGTTGGATTGAACTGATAGGGCAGAGATACTTGAGAAAGTTTTTTTTTTTTTGCATGTGAACATTCAGATGCTTAGATAATTTATTGTAATGCTTATTCTTGTCATTGGATCACATTGTCCTAAAAAATATTTGGTTGTCTTGCATCAGCCCACTAAATTGTCCTAATTCCTTCCTGTAGTTCATGTTGCCCACTTGCCCACTAGTTCACAACCAAAGCTGCAAAGCATCAGAATGAGGTAGCAAGTGATAGTTTCCAGTAGTGTTGCTTTTCTCTTTTGGAAATAAGAGAACCCTGGTAGGCATCTTGGTACATTTTTCTAAATAGGAAAAACTAATGGTACTATTGCTGTCATCTGTGCTGTTGTATTCCTGATTACTATGCATGCGTATGAAAGCCCCTATTTCAATTCAACATGGTGTTAGAGGACAGCTGTATGGACATGGGGTCATGAAGAGTCAAGTCACGAGTATACAACACAACAACAAGAACAATATGGATACCCTGGATTACTGGAAAGGCAGATTAAGGTTTCTAGAACAAATTAAATTTGAACTCTTATTAGAGACAAACCAACGCAATCATGCTTGGTATTGTTAGATGAAAAGGCTCACTGGAAAAGACAATAACGCCAGGAGAAGTAGAAGGTAGTACAGAAAGAGGAATACTGTATGGGAAATGGATTGATTTAATAAAAGAAGCCAAGGCTTTCAATTTGTAAGATGTGGGCAGGTCTTTTAATGATGCAGCCTTTTGGAGGTTATTAATGCATTTGTATATCAAAAACAGTTGCACGTGGAAAAAAAAAAAAGAGAGAGAGAGCAGTGCCAGTATGCTGCTAGTGTTGTTTTCTCTTTGAGATCATAGAAGTCAAATGATCAATACTGTTAGCCCAACATGTCCAAGTTTTCCAAGGAGCAATTTTCTGCTACCCCATCTTGCCCTCAAGATGATCTTTTCTCCCCTGGAGACAAGAATAAACAAACAAGTTATTCACGAGTTTTCTGCTTTCACTGATTGAATAGTTTCTCTAAGTAACCCTGTGTGGAATGAAAAGCAGTTAGTGCAGGTAGAATATGATGGACGTCCCATTTTCTCCCAAACAGTACACCTTTGACTCTTATTCATGAGTGCCATCTCCTTTTCTCTCAGCTCCTTATTTAAACATCTCCCTCAAACATTCAAACTTCTGTTGGAATGCCAGGTTTAAAATGGCTGCCTCAATTAACAGTTCCCCCCCCCCTTGTTTTGGAACAGTCTAGTTGCTAATACATACCAATTAGCTATTAGAAAAGCTCCTATACTTAATTGGTAAACTGTTTCTTGGACCGATGAAGCTGTTTGGATGAACAACGAAACGTTTCTGTCTCTCAAAAAAGAAGTCCAGTAGCCATGACTCAACTTCCAGGTTTCTTGGACTTGTTTTATAAGAAAAGTTTTGGGGTTGTACTAACAAAGAATGCAGGGGAAAAAAACCCAATCTGGTGGTACACAGAAGGTGTGCAGTCTTCTTGGACCCTAACTATATAAAGCAGATGAAATGCAAAACAGGGATTTGTGAAAGAACTCATTTTCCTGTGCTTTAATACAATGTGTGCTACTGCGATTAAACTCTTTTCCATTGTTCATTTTTGCTGTTAACAGGCTTTCAGTTTCTTTCTTTCTTTCTTTCTTTCTTTCTTTCTTTCTTTCTTTCTTT
>JAHTLZ010003399.1:8236661-8249751 GCA_023846285.1 Phrynocephalus versicolor | reverse complement strand
TCTTCTTCTTCTTCTTCTTCTTCTTCTTCTTCTTCTTCTTCTTCTTCGCTATGGATCTCTTTAGATGAACATTTATTTAATTATTTATTTTATTTATTTATTGTTATATTTGTATCCCGCTTATCTTCCTTGCGGAATATGAGCATTAAGCATTCAATTGTGTTGTGAGAATATATATATATATATATAAAGTGTATTTCAACATTGCTTGCAGGATTATCTTATAATTCCATCTTTTAAAATATTCTCAGGGTGGGAATGGGGGAAGATTTTTTTTGTTCCACCATTTGTTAATGTTGATCACTAAGCCTTTGGGTTTTAGAAATCCCTGGTGCCACTTTATGGACTGGGCACATATTGGTCAAATATAGGAAATGATCAAAGCTAGTAAGGTTGCATTCTTTCAGTTTTGCCCCCTTGAAGTTAAATTCCTGATTATTATAACTAGCCTGCTTACTTACTGGGGTCAGGAGGTTGCTTTGCGCTGCCTCCAGTCCTTTCTTTAGGGCTGGCTGCAGCTGGTACAGCTTGGGAAGGCTGTTTTGACCCTGGGGCTGCCTGTTCTCTGCTGGAAAAGGGTGAATAGGCTGAGGCTGAATCCTGAAAAGATGGGAATCTTGTTGTTAGGGTGGAGCCATGGACATCTGGGAAGGGGATTGGGTGTACAATAGAAGGAATTATTGTACACTTATTTGAAAAATCAGGTTTGCAGTTTGGGTGTGCTTCTGGGTCTGTCCCTCTTGATGGAGAAACAGATCTTGACTGTAGCCAGGCCTTCCCTTTTTCATCTTAGGCAGATTGCATTCCTATTATCAGATAGGAAGTCCCTATAATAATACTAATTCATACATGCATAACGTTGGAGATTTTTTATTGAGATGGTCTCTGCTGGGGCTACCCATGAAGGTGGTATGGAAATTTGCAGCAGGTTGAAAATGCATCAGCCAAGCTAATCTCAGGGATTTCAAGATACAATAACATTTTCCCAGTTTTGGCTTGCCTGCATTGGCTGCTGGTTTGCTTCCATGCCAAATTAAAGGTATTACTGTTGACTTATAAAGCTCTGGACTGTTTGGGGCCACACTCCCCATCAGAACTTTCTCTAAGATCAACTTCTCATGCCATTCACACTTTCCAGTTCTTGATGCTGTGGGTGGCCACCTTAAGGGACACCAGGAAGCCTATGGCTAGGAAGTGGGCTTTCTCAGTTATGGCCTCCTCTTGCACAGTGCTGTGCGTTCACTCCTAATTTATTAATTTATGTATATAAAATATTTATATCTCAACTTTCTCCCCCAAAGGACCCAAGGCAGCTTAATATTCAGAATGCATGTAAAAGCATCATTTAAGAGAGATATTTCAGGATACATTCCCTCTGTAACTGTTTGTTAATTAGTCTCATTTTTGGCCAATACATTTTGTAATTTGCAACTTGTTCACTGCCACAATCTTGGGTTTTTAGATGTGGTGTTCTCCCTTTCTGTTTTTCTGTTTTCTGTCTGTGGGCTGGGTGGATAAGGATCCTTTATGTTTATTTTATTGCTGCAGCCCACCCAGAGCAGTGGCCATGCCACTAGATTATGTGGTATAAAAATGAATAAAAATACCTGCCTATGTATTAGCAGCAGCTTAAATTAGTCACCAAGAACTTTAGTAATATAATATCTCATTTCCCCATATTTTTGTTTAATTGCATGGCTGCCTTTCTATCAGAAATGCTGTATTTCACTGTATGTATTAGAATTTATTTGAAGTTATTTATTTATCTGTTAAATACAGCTGTCATCCAGAATTGCTGTTTTGGTTACAGTCTCAGCCCCAGTGTTGGATAGAAGTGAAAAGGGAGGCAATATTTGTATAAATATTGACTGTTCTTGATTATGAACTGTGTAAAAAGCATGGCAGGGAAGTACTTCATAATGTTAATTAATTTGGAATAGATAAATCAGAATGGCGAGCAAAGAATAAAATTCATTTCGGCATAATGTTCTTTTGATTGGCAGAGGTTGTTTGTTCATAAATTCTGAACAACAACAAAGTAAAATGGCATTCTCATCCATCCAGAGTTAAGGAAGAGAAACAGAGTAAGCTGAAGTGGTCCTCTAAGGAGAAACCAAGATTCAGTCATAACTAATTGAATATGAATGTTTGCCAGACAAGCAGCTCTGTTTGTGTCCTCACACTTAAGCGGGCTGGCTATGAACAGTAGTTGCTTAACCAGAAACAATGAACCTTGCCCCCAGATCCCCCTTTCCATAGAACCCAGAGACACATTTATGGAGGGTTACGCCATTTGCCTAACTCCACAACAGGATTTCAGCCTGTCTTTGTTCAACATGGATGTTTTGGTATTTGGTGAACAAGGTCGGTGGTGCTATTATCATGTGCTTTCTCCCGCCTCCATTCCTATTAATTTTGTTACCCAATTCCTGGGGATGATGTCTAGATTGATGTTTGAACAAAATATTACTATTGTAGGCGTATTAGTACATAATTGTTATGTTGGATATTTTTAATAGGTTAATGATGGATTTAACCCTGTACCATCTTCTCCGCAAGAGATAGAAGACTGTAATTTAATTTTGACATCGAAACAGCTTCACCAGATCTTCATAGGTAAATTTCTGATCTGCTGGAAAGGTTTTCCTTCTTCTTTGATTTTACTAGTACTAAAAGCATGCTTTTATTTAAAAGAATAATAACTGTAAATGGTCAATTTTATTAATAGCAAATTTATTAATTAGTTCTAATTGGTTGAATAAAGTATGCGGAGAAATTTATTCTTTTGCCTTCTTTTTGTATATATGTTTGCTCTTTAAAATTCCCCTCCCATTGAAATCAGGGGAAAATGTGTCCACTAGTCTAAAGCTAGTGAGATCTTAATCAACAGGTTTTTATAGCCATGCCCTCTTTCCTCTCCATTCTGCTTCTACTCCATGAGTACTAGTTAACATTCAGTGTCCTCTGAGGACGTTGTCCTCATTCAGGAGCTCTTGCAAGTGTGTCTTCCCCCTTGGGCTTTTCCCACCTGAAGATTTTTGATCTTTCTATAAAGCTTGTTCTCTCACGTTGCCCACATGTTGCATAGGCGCCGCCACTCTGACCACATATGTATGAATGATCTCTAATGAGGACCATAAATGGAACAAGATTGCATTTTAAAATAATTAATTCAGAAGAAATGCAAGTAGTACAAACAGGTGTGGCAAATATGCATGTGATTGCTTTATAAACACATGAGGCACAAGAAGCATTAAAACTCAGCAAAACATGCTCTTTATTCCTCAGTACATCACTGCTTTGCTCTGGCCTAATGGATGTCCATGTTAAACATTAATTAATAACTGTTCCCCGATCTAGATATCACCACCAAAATACCAGCGAGTTACCAGGGACTTTTATTACGAAGAATGGATTCTGACACCAATGTTTATGATTTAAAAACAAAACATGCAACTTTTCTTGGTGTACAAACATCTGTTCAGTGTTATTGGTATGATAGCGTAGTGGATGTTCTTAGATGTTATTTTAATGATGTATTACTACAACAGTTGTTATCATCAATTAAACCAGACTACTTGACAGTTACAGACTCTCACGCCTGACTAACTGAGACTTCAGACAGACCAACTGAACTCTGCTGCCTATGCTGGTTAACTCCCTAGACCACCCTTAGATCACAGAGGGAGAACCCCTTCTCTTCTCAGAGAGCATCTTTATAACCACTAACCATGACCACCAGTTTACTGATTGGCTAGGCAACCTACATTAATGCATATTCATAAACAACAATAAATATTCATACATAACATCCTATTTGTCACAGTGACCTGGTTCAATGCCCCCTGGAGGCTTTCCCAAACCAACCTGTCAAAACACTAGGGAAGGCATGACTAAGGTACCTCATTCCCACACAAAGACAATGAGCCTCGAGTGATGAGATCCTAAGGATTTTTGTTTGTTTGTTCCTATTTTGCTCAAGCCTGATGGCAGTAGCCTAGGGGCTTGTATTGAACTTCCTGTTCAATCTAGAGTACTCGCCAAAACAAGAGCAAAACCATTTATCTGCGAGACACGACCTATTTATATTCATTTACCGCCACAACACACCAGTGAAAAGGAAAATAGAACCTGCCAGTGATGCTATGTTTTACAATTATTTCTCTGGCCAGTCTGGGTCAAGAGGTGAAGAAATTTCCATTTATTTCTAAAAATGGAAGAATGATAAATTCCAAACTATGGTGAGGAGAGGAAGGGTGGGGATGCAGCTCATAGGAGAAACCACACTGTAACCTGGGATTTTGAGACTGAGAGTCCAAGGTCTACAGACCATGCATTAGCCAACCACTCACAAAGCTAGTCACAAGGCCTTGTGGGAAAGACACGGGACAGTAGACACAGCTTTTTGTTGTAGTCCAAGACTTCTTCATGACTCAGCAGTCACCTTTTTGTTCATTCCAGGTCCTTCCACCATTGACTTTGGAGATGTTTGTGTGCATTCTACATCTACCAGGAAAATGCATATTGTAAATAATTTGCCTATGCATGTCTGGATACAAGTTGAAATTGAAAGTGAAGAGCTGCAGAAGACCAGCCCTTTGTCTCATGTCATGCCGCCTTTTACGAAGACTTCGATTCCAGTAGTATTTGAAAACAACAAACTGGGAAATTTTCGAAAGTAAAACTTCTCAATATGACACAGTAACTGCATTTTACATATTTAGTTGCTAGAACATTCTTTGAATGATGTGTTCTTAATGGCTAGGAAAGACTCTTATGCATATGGTGGCAAAACAAGAGAAAAAGAATAAATTAAAATAAAATGTACCTTTAGTTTCTAGATAGGATTGGCATCTAAACTGATATGGAATGCAGTGTTAGAAACAAATAAGATTCTGGCCACAGAGGTTTACACACCAGAGGGTGTTTGAAAATAGGTTTTTAGCAGATACTTTACTGATTGTATTGCTAATATTATAAATATATAAATCTACAATGTGTTTCAGTTTCCTTTTAAACAGATGATACTGAGTTCTGACGAGGACAATCCTGTTTGTGTTACAGGTCTTTCACATATACAATAAACCAGCACCACACTGGATATGTGTTAGTGTTAGCAAAAATAGTGCCCGTAGCCTTGGAACTATCAACAAGAGAACTGAATTTAAGCCCCGCCTATAGCTTCTTAGCAGAAAGTGGATTTAGAGCAACAGTCACACTATACAATCACAAAAACTATCCTGCAGAATTCACCTGGAAGCCTATAGTCACAGATCAAGGAATGCCATTTTCCATATGCCCAGAGAAAGGTATTTTTTTTAATTTGAAAACTCTGTTTAAAGGTGTTTTTAAGAGAAGCATAGATAACCACATTGGTCTTTGGGAAAGATCCAGAACAGACAATACCTTTATTAGGGACAACCAAACTGTCATGGAAAAATGCAGTCTTTTGAACTTTTCAGATTGTCTTCAGGCTGAGGCTGCGATCCTAAGGTTTACATTTTAGACACAGTCTCCTGTTAGAGAATGGTAACTATGAGCTGTTTTTCCTTTCAGGATAGCATCCCAAATGCCATAAGGGTTAGAAATCACTTTCCAAGGTGTTAGATGATGCTCCTGCTGTTTTTGTTTGTTTGTTTGTTTGCAGTGGCTGCAACCCTGCTGTCATAACTCTAGTCTTAACCTTGGTGTGGAGAGGAAAAAGTGTGGTGGGTGAATGCACTACATCAGTGTTGGCAAACCTATGGCACGTGTTCCAAAGGTGGCACCCAGAGCCCTGTCAGTGGGCACCCGATATTGCCCCTTCACAGCCACCTGTATTCAGGTTAAATGGCTGTATTGGCACTTTGCAAAAAATTGCAATTTGGGCACTTGGTCTCTAAAAGGTTCGCCATCACTGCACTAGATCTACGTCTGTTTATCCTCCATCTGTGTCCCCCCTCCCTCAGATTGAGAAGGGTTAAACCAGGCCTGCCCAAAGTCCGGCCCGGGGGCCAAATCCAGCCCATCAGGCCATTTTGAGTGGCCCGCGGCTGGCTGGCCTGCCCCTCCTTCACCCTCCTTCACCCACACATCCCCCTGTGGTGGCCAAGGCTCCCTGTGCTTCCTTTGGTCCACACCTTCCTTCTTTCCTCCCTCCCTTGTTCCCCACCTTCCTTCCTTCCTCTCTTGGTTTCCACCTTCCTTCCTGCGGGTGGGGTTGCAAGGGGTCAGTGGGTGGTGCTTGCAGTGGGGTGGCAAGGTCGGGGAGCAACCGCCCCCTGACACATTCTCAGCCACCAAATCTGGCCCTCCTTACAAAACGTTTGGGCACCCCTGGGTTAAACCATGTCTAGTCTACTCCAAATTAATTATGTTACTTTATAAGTTAGCACATGAGATCTTGTTTCCATTCTTAAAATATTAATAAAATTTAAGGCTTTAGAAAGACTATTTTTTTAAAAAAAATGTAAATGCCAGATGCACTGGCAGTATTGCACAGCATGCAGGGAAGTCTAACCTTTACTTGACATGCCTTTGCATGGCAAGTACCTTTAGCAAAGCTGAGTTACTGTCCAAGAAGGTAGCGGTAGCGGGAACACAGTTTGACTGGTTTGATTTATAGACAGATGAAAGATGGCTGCCCTATTAATATTTTACTTTTTTTTCTGTAGCTCCTACTGTAATTTGACAAAGTACATTAGCGAACGGAAAAATGGAGAACAGGATTTAAATGGAGTTTTTCAAATTATTTTTACCCTCCATAATCTTTATATTTGTAACAGTAATAATATTTTTTCCTTTTGACTATTAATTTAGGAATTGTAGAAGCATGTCAGGATCTAGAGTGTGAGGTAGTTTGGCGCCCAAGCTTCTCGGCTCCGACAACAGGAGAATTTGACTTGTGTGTACATCAAGGAAAAACACTTAGACTAAAATGCTTTGCCAAGGTAACAACACATTCTTTTGCTATTTTTATTGTACGGCTTCTTTGTTGTAGTCCATATGATTATTATAATCCTGTTTTACAATGACACCGTCAAGTAAACACTATTGGCCTCTGCTTAAAGAGAAAGAACACTGTCTATGGTGCATTGTATTGCTCAGGGCAGGCTTTGTAATGGTTCCTATAATGTGAAGTTGATGGGGACTGTTCTGGGTTTTAGAAGTCTAACAACTATGTTTAAGATATATATGATAGCCTGGAGAGATTTGGTTCATGTAATTGTTGCCTCTCTATAGCCTCATCTGTTCTTCCTATGCATGGGTTGAGAGTGAGACCCATGATGTGCATGGGTTTAGACAAAATATATAAAAGCACAGTTCCTACAGCTATAAAGCAGAGATGATCCATTAGCCTTTAGTAGTCAAGCAGTCTCAGAATGCTAACAGCAGAGATTGGCATTCTGAAACAGTTGCAGAGGCTTTGGTTCACACTGTTGACCCACTACTATGAAGCAGCAGCTTCCACTGTTGGTAATAATTTCACATCAACAATTGTGGGACTGGGACCTTCTAGTAAAATAAGATACCTGCTGTCTAGAGGCTGCATAGCAGGAAAAGAAAAATGGGCATTTTCTGAGTATGCCAAACAGGTCTGTTATTCTTGGCTGGTCAGTGTTTTGTTTTGTGAAACAACATATTTGGACCTGAAAACTTTTGTCTCTAAAATAATGATTCCCAACATTGGGTCTCCAGATGTTATTGGACTAACATTTCTAGAAGTCTTTACCACTAGCTGTATCAGCCTGGATTTCTGGGAGTTGTAGTCCTAGAATGGCTGGTGGTAACCCAAGATGGGAAACATGTCTCCAGCATGACTTGTTTGAACAGTTCTCTGTGTTACAATGGTAGTGTAGGAAACAGAGCTCAGTTTGGTTTCTGCAAAGTTAAAAGAAAGTCTGAATGTTTTCTGAAACAAATTCTGAATGTCTTCTGAAAACATACTTATTGATTGCTATACATTATTTTACTTCTTTGTCAAATTTAGCTTGGCTCTACTACTGTTCAGTTGAAAGAACAAAGGATCACCTTTAATCATGCTCCTCTGCATTTAACTACTTTCAGGACAGCCATTCTTCAAAACTTAGGCTATAACCATGCGTACTTCCAGGTGAGGCAGACTAGAAGTGTTTTAACAACATGGATAATGTGCTTCAACCTGCTCCAGCTCAGACCTTAAATGATGAAGATATAAGATTTAAGAGAAAAAGCATTTCTAGTAGTATTTCCTATAGTAAGCTTTGCTAGAATCTTCAGTTAACACTAATGGATAGGTTCAGAGTCTAGCTTTCCCAGTTACCTTGGGATCACCAACAGTTATTCTTGTAACAGAATAGATTAAAGTGGACCTGATGTTAAGGGAGATCATAGGGAGGAGTAATCCTGGCAACTGCCCAGTTTTATTTACAAGAATTTCATTTGTTTTAAATCACAGGGATTCCCCCCCCCCAAGGATATTTATTAATATCACCATTTGTATGTTCCTAGGTAATGTTAGTGATCATTTTAGGGCATCTTGAAGACAGCGTCTCAGCAGATTAAGCAGTCTGGCCCTTGTGATGACCACCAGAGGTCTTGCTTCCTTGTTCTTAATTGACCAGTATTTGGTAGGTTAACAGGAGCTGGCCTTTTAAGTGGTGGAATTATACCCGTGACATCCTTTCCATTGGATCTCCACAGGGTATCTTCCTTTATATCTTTAAGTAGGATTTAAAACCTGCATAATTGTTTCTCTTGTCTGTGTTATGCCAATTTTACTGCTGTTGCATGTTGGTCTGAATTTTTTGTAATCTGCTTTCTTAGTTTGCCTTCAACAGTTCCTGTAAATAATTTATGCAGTAAATGAGAAAGGTGTCACATTAAAAATCAAAGGCAGTTACTTCTGTGCTGTACGGATGAAGGCAAAGGCAATTGCTTTTGTATTATAAGTATGAATGTCGAAGGAAGCATGACAACAAGAATAAGAGTTAAGCAATAAATGAGAAAGATATATCAAATCTGAGGTGCAGTTAAAAATTCACGTGAGAAAAGGGGTTAGTTGCTTAGAGGTACATTGTGCCATCAAGATAACATGTATATCATGTTTGTAGCATAGCTCTCTAGAACTAAGAGTTTATTATGCTTTTGTTGGCAGGTCCTTGATGCCAATCCTCTGCCTGGAATGATGATCACTCCTCTTCAGGGTGTAGTACCTGTAGGAAGCTATACTGAAATAAAAATTTACTTCAGACCCAGTGGAATAATGAAATTTGATAGCAGAGTGGAGGTAATAGAGTTTGGACATCTGTTTATATGCTTTTATTAGCTTGGAGAAGGAACGACAGATATATGTATATAGTAATATAGTCATTTTATTTTATAGTAATCTGTTTTAGTATTCTTTGTGATGGGCCCATGGAAACATGGTAGTTACTGCCTGAATTCCTGTGATGTCATGAGAGTTTGTTATTGTTTCATCTACTGAAGGAACTCAGCATCTGTGAGGATAATGAGAGTATGTTTGCTTAGGGGGAAAAACACCCTCAAAATATGCAGGATCTGGAAGAACATGGAAAGAGGTGAATGGTCTGGAAAAGTGAGTAGGGAATGCTTTCAAAATAAATAACCTTAAAAGAAGTGGATAGCTAAAGGAAGGAAACAAAATAGGAATTAGACTGGGAAAAATTGAATATAAGGAGACCACAATTGATGAAAGCTAAGAAAAGAAACAGCCAATACATGTAAAACAACAACATACAAAACAACCAAATATGAAAACAAACAAACCCACCCAATATAGCAAATAATCAACCGAACAAACAAGGAGCATTTCACTTGCAAGCAAGTTCCTCTTCTTTGTTCAGAAAGCCCTTGGACACAGATTTTTTGTTTTTTTTACAAAGCAGCATGCTTAAGGAGAGTTTGACTTGCTGGGAAACATTGCATTTAGAGGTTTGTGAGCAATATTCTGTGCAAAGCAATTGCTCCCTACTCTCATAAATTGGAGTCACAGCTGGTAAGAAAGGTTCAGTTTTGCTGATTGTATGATCTCTTTTTGTGGATCTGCTCCAGAAAGCTGGAACCCTGCAGAATAACTTGAGATATACCATGGAGGAGGATTTGGTCAATTAGTGGAAATTATCCCTCTTTTTACTACTTATTAAAGATATGCTGTGGTGATACAAATCTGTCTTTTAGGAAATTGCTCTCAAAAGGGTTTTATGCTCTTGTTTGAGCTTTTACGTTTACAGAATCTGACAAAATTTGTCAACATTAATCAAAGAGTGAAAACACAAGATTTGGCTGGAAGTTGGTAATTTGATTTTATGGATGATGTTGTATACAATATATGGTTCTTTTTTGCCACTTGCTATACAATTGAATTATATAATGTGCACTTTATATTGGGATGGGTTTTTTTTGACCGATTGAAACAGCTGTGTGTTATATTAGTAGGGGGCATCATAATCTTTTCAGTTCTTAGGGCCTCTAAATGTGTTAATCCAGCCCTGCTTACACCCCATATATGTGATACGCGGAATTTTTAAAATATGGGGATTTGTAACAAGCTGATAATTAGGCTAATGATTTGTATGGTCTTTTCCTCTATCACAGTTTTTAAATATATATTGTACATGCCACTATCATACCAGTATGAAAATATTTTAATTATTGAAGCTTTATATAAATACAGGAGAGCCAAACCTTCCACATGGGAATCATAGAATAATAGAATCATAGAATCATAGAATCATAGAGGTGACCTCAAGGGCCATCCACTGCACCACCCTCTATGGCAGCATATTCCACTGCCAAACAGCTCTAACTGTCATAAAGGTCTTCCTAATGTTTAAATTGAATCTCTTTTCCTGCAGTTTGAAACCATTGCCCCGTCTCCTAGTTTCTGAAGCCATGGAAAACAAACCAGTCCCCTCTTCAATATCACATGCTTTCAAATATTTACACATAGCTATCATATCCCCTCTCAGCCTTCTTTTTGTAAGGCTAAACAGTGCCAGTTCCCTAAGCCATTCCTCATAAGACATTTCTTCCAGACCTTCAACCATGTGATTTTAAAGTATAAGATTTGGCAAGTTAATTCCCACCCACCCCTAATTTCTTTTTTTAGGTAGCAGTCCAGAATGCAAAATCTTTGGAATTTAGGATTGGAGGATCTGTAGAGACGCCTGACATAGATATCAGTGCGGTAAATATTGCAAATTTTATTTGTTCATATTTTAAGATCACAGGAGTAACAGTCACATATATTAGAAGATGTTTAATTAATGAATCTATGACCCTTCCCCCTCAAAAATATCATTTTGGGTCACATTGCTTTTCAGTGGGGAATACACAAACATGGGTGTAAATGTATTTTACAGTTTCTGGAATGTATGAATTAGTATGCAGGATTTAGGGGTTTGGGAAAATAATGATTAAACTGTGAATATGTGTGAAAAATATTAGTATATTACTCTGAGAAGTACTGGGCAAATTTTTGTTGGTTAATATAGTGAATCATTCTAGAATAAGCCCACTGAATCAATAGGGATTTGATGAGTCAACCTCTCTGTAAATTCCATTCCAATGGACCTACTTTAGCATAGCAAGTTAGAGTAGGCCCATCGGAAACAATAAAAAGTAAACAGGAGTTGGCTCACTAAGTTCTTACTGACTTAATGGTACAATTTCTTGATATTGGCCTTGAAGAAGAACTTTAAGAGCTCAAAAAAGCCTACTTGAATAGACAGACAAAATTTTTAAGATACTGTAATTAATTTTTCTATAGCTCAGGTTGAAATATGAACCAGAGGTAATAAGTCAGCTTTAGTATGTACTAGTTAAAAATATAAAAGTCCTGTAAGTACCATTGGCTCATGATTGGATAGGCTCCCCCATGAAATTTTGGAGTAAGTTTTCCCCTTTGTTCAGTCCATAGGCTGATTCTGATGTTATTAAAAATTGCAGAGAAGACTCAGGTCAAAACCAGCACTTTGAATTGTGCCTAGAAATTGAGAGGCAGCCAGCGGAGCTCTTGTAATAAGGGAGTTATGTGATCCCTGTAACCTGCCTTATTTAACAATCTGGCTTTTAGTGTTATTCATCTCCAGCTTCTCTTCTATTGCAATGCTCACAGAATATGTACGATTCTCTTCTGTCACTCTGAAGCAAAACGTATGATTCTCAGAGAGTCTTTAGTTCAGGCCAGGTCTGTAGAGCTTTGATTCAGATGACATAACATATATCTTCAGAAAAATATATTGGGACAGTTCTTGTAGATGATTTATAGTAGCTTATGAGCTAGAGAAGGAAGGAAGTTTAGCAAGCTTCTCTTTCAAGAGTGTAAATCAATCAAATTCAAAGCATAGTACGCTTCTGCAGAAGTATCACTTGTTTTAAATGGCCAGGTATGGCTCTTGATGCAGCAGAAAGAATGATTATTTCTTATGGTCTTTGTACTGAAGCCCCTCTCCCTTCCCCATTCCATGTTGTTCCCCATTTGACTTTTAGCAGAGGTGCCTGTTTATCATTGTCCTAGGTCATCTAAGTGATTTTTTTTCTTTTTTCCCCCTTTAAAGAAATCCTTTAACTTTCCTGGTGTTTATGTTGGCTCTACTCAAGAAATTCCATTTTTTATTGAGAACAAAGGAAAGGCACGTGCCATCGTGGCAATGGATTTATCTGAACATGAAGCTTTTACGCTACATTTTAGTTTTCAAACAGGTATATTTGTCTTTGATCAGAAAAGATTTCCTTATGTTCAAGGAGGTAAAAGATTTTTCCTTCTAGAAGTGTTTCTATAGTGAAAAGCTCATTCTTAATAAAGAAAACACAAAGGTATTAAATTTAATAAACTGTCCTCTTGGGTTACATTCAACAACAAATGTAGATGTCATTTGTAAAAATTACTCACTTTCACTTTGTGTGGTTCCTGTTGTTGATTTTTACATTTACAAATCATTATTTGCCCAAATTTGGATAAACATTCTTACTGTAAGTACTTGGTGTTCTAATGTTGAGTCTCTTTCTGAACTGTGGGTTAGTCTTCTTTTGTTCATTTTAATTTTCTTAAGCAGATTTATTTATTTATTTATTTATTTATTTATTTATTTATTTATTTATTTATTTA